>CATIWM010174001.1:0-41996 GCA_949671775.1 Mallotus repandus
ATAAATTGAAGGTGGTGGTAACTCGATTCTCTAATACAAGTTAGCACCACAACCAGGAGTTCTGGATACGGAATACTAACTTCTTTTAGTCTTATGTTCATTTAAAATTAGTTTATGAATTACTATCTTATTCCCTAATTACATGCAATTTCATTAAACCCTAATTGAACATCCATATAGCCCTAAGGCAACTAATCCATGAAAAAGCACATAAAAAATGCATTTGAGGCGTAACGTCCCTAAATCCAAACTACATTTGATTTTAATTGTAAGTTAGCTAAATCTACATATTTTATTTACAAGTGAAATGGAACTAAAGGTGGGCCTATATTTTAATTGTATTAGTGAACTTAAATCTATTTTAATTCTAAAATGTGGGCCTAAGTCTACCAAATTTATTTAAGTGAACCTAAATCTATTTATTTTATTACTAAAGATTTTGTCTATATTTATGACTTGTCTTCAAATTCAAACAAGAGAAAAAAAATATAAAAAAAAAATCATTCATAAATATAATACTCACAATATGTTTCCCATGGTAACTGGGTTCATGAATTATGGGCAACAAACCATACGAGCCGCACGGTACATTGGTCAAAGTTTCATGATTACTTTATCCCATGCAAATCGTTTACCTCTCCGCAAAGTCGTAAGATCATGTATGGGGGCTGACACCTGCCCAATGCCGGAAGGTCAAGGAAGTTGGTGACCTGACGACAGGGGAGCCGAATAATGAGTCTAAGTTTACAAATTATGAAAAGGCCTTAATTAGTAGGCCTAATTCTACATATTTTAATCTAATATGCTCCTAATTCTAAAAATTAAGGAAAAAAAATTAAGTTAATGGGTTAAGTCTAAAATAAATTAAATTAATCTAAAGTGGGCCTAAATTTTAAATTAACCTAAATTGGCCTAAATTAATTTTAAAGTTAATTAAACCTAAATTTAATTTTAAAGGCCTATTTTATTAATGAGTTAGACCTACACATGGGCTTGAAGTCCAAAACGAATCAAAAATAACAAACAAGCCCAAATAATAAAAATAAAGAAAATAACAAATCAAAAACAAACATCTTGTGATTTTTCTAACCCTAATTTTAATTACACACAACCTAAAATTAATCTAAAACCAGCATTGATTTTAATTAACGTTTACCAAATAAACCCTAATTTACTAATCAATTTTTTAAAAAAAAGTAAAAGTAGAGGGTTTCGCTATGATCCCACTGATGAGGCTATTACAATGATTTACAAAATAAAATAATTAATTAAGTATAAACCCAAAAAAATAAATAAATAAAATAAACCACAAAATAACCAAAAATTAAATAAACCCTAAAAAACTAAATTCAAGTACACAATAAAGAATCCATGGCATTTCATGAGTCTTTATAGATTCTCCATACGTTTTCTCCATGTATCATGTCACCCTATATACAAAAAAAGAACAAATATGGATTAGTAATTAAACCAAATTAAGAATTAAAATTAAATCAAATAGAATAATAATAAAATGAAATAAAAAAAATAGAAAAGAATAGAAAAGAGATGGTTTAATAGATGTCATATTGATTTGCTCCTCAGAGTGGTGTAAATCATTGTTGTTTTGAATAGATCTTCACTAATTGATTGTTCTTCTCCAAAAAGTTTTCTGCTATTTTAAAATAATACGTAAAAAAAATATTTTAGACTCTATATACGCAGGTGTATATATTGCGTCTCCAAAAGTTTTTTTCCTCTTTTTTCACAAGAGAGTTAAGTTGGGTTTATGTAGAAAAACTCTAACTAAAGACGTATCTCTTGTAAGTTACAGGAGATAAAGTTTTGGTTTAATCCGCACTTTTATTTCTAAAAAATCAGATAAATCCTAGAAAAAGGATTTATCACATCATTCCACCAATAAAAAAAAGAAAAAAATAAATTTTTATTTACTGAAAAATAAAAATAAAAAAATAAAAAATACAGACGGACACAATCGGAAGAGCATAATCCCGATTGGGATTATGTATTTCCGATCAGAAATACATAATCCCGATCGGAATTACATATTTCCGACCGAAAATGTATAATTCCGGTCGGAATTACATATTTCAAACCGAAAATGTGTAATTCCGGTCGGAATATCAGAATTACATAATTGTGATCGGTTCATCATTTTTTTGTAACTTTTAATTATAAAAAGACCTCTAAAAAAATAAAATCTAACAAATTAAGTCCTTTAAAAACCAATTAAATCCCCTTGAAAATACATCTAAACCTTTTGAGATTTCAAACTTCAAATATTGAAGATCTATTTATAATATTTTCATCATCGGAGTCCTCTATCGCATTCATACTCTAGTCATCTTGAAATTGGACGCTTACAGTTACCTTAATTTATTGAATTACCATAAATGTAGGAATTTGTTGCACTTTGAAATTCCTCATCACCAACCATATTTTCTTTAATAATTACGTGAGTACAATCATCCTTATCATCCTTAATTTGTGGGATTCCTTATCACTCCATAAACTCACATAATTATTACTGAGATAAGGTTGTAGGTGGCTAATAGGGATAACACAATGATGAAACTTTCATGATAATTTTTTTAAAATGTTAATATTAAAAATAATAGATTTAATTACTGATCACTTTAAAATAATTGAAGCTTCCATAATAATTAAAAAAAGGGCAAAGTGCATTTTTACCCTTACTGTTTATGTCAAGGAGCATATTCATCATTAAAGAAAATTTTAAAGTATTTAAATACAGAAATTTGAAAAATAAAGAATTTAAAACCACCATTTAATAAAATATTAAACGGTATATTTTCTTGCATTAAATTATAATTTTTCAATATAAAAATATCAATAAGCAAAAACAAAGTGTTTGGACATGGTTAACGCAATGTGCATAAGCATTGTTAGCTGGGGACATTTGGACTCTGCCAACTGCAAATAGCAGGAATGAATGTTGTTTATTGCCTTTGGCCTTGCGGTGTAAATGGCTTTTGTTTTGATGCTGTGGATTGGATTTGTATCCCACTCCTTCACATCGTTCTACTGTTCGTTTTTTAGCCAAAATGCTTGTGATTGTGACAGCTTCTCTTCGGCCAAAATGTTCTTGTTTTGCATAGTTTTCCAACAGAAATAGCAAAAGCAAAACAAGAACTGTGACGTGTTTTGATTCAGTCATAAACAAAAATCGTAGTCGCAGGGGCTAGTTGTGCATCTATCTTCTTCATTTCACATTCTAATAAATGTCGTTGCTTGCCTGTAGTCTGTACCAACCCTCTAGGACCTTAACAAGGTCTAGGAATTTTCTTCTCAACGAATTTTTTTTAAGAAAAAAGGAAAATCTGTTTAATTATATGAAAGGTTTTTAAAAAAATTATTGAAAAATATATAAAATACTCTAAAATTCTTGTTTTTAATCATCAAATTGATATGAAACAAAATTTTAAATTATTCAAATAATATAATTATTTAAGGAATAAATTAATTCAAAAATTATTATGTGTGAATTAGAAAAATAATCAGGTTTAATTTGATTGGTCTTTTTATATCGTGCATTAATCTAAAAAACCTATTATGTATGAATTAGAAAAATACCCTATCTAATTTGATTGGTCTTTTCATATCGTGCTTGGTAAGAGGAGTTTGAGAATCCTAATTTATTAATATTTGATAAAATTTATTACTTTTACAATAGAAAAATTGTAAATTTGGTGTTTGAACTTTTCACTTTTCTTTTTTTTATTTGAGTGTTTAACTTTTTCTTTTACAATCAAGTGTCTGAACTTTAAAAACAGGTGGTAAATCAGTGCTTCCAGTTGATTATATGCTTACTAGGATCAAATGGGTCTCATCTGCTTCGTAGTTAACTACCACATCATCAACTACTTATACAAATTACTAAAATTTACCGAATTGTCCTTAGGTTAAAAGTTGAAAATTAACTTTCATGAAAAAAAAAAATAAAGTTTGGCTCTCCATCATTCTTCATCTTCTTAATGCCTCCATCATTCTTCATCTTCTTAATGCCTCCATCATTTCTTCTTCTTCTTCTCCACCACCCGCAAGAAAAGTTGGCGGTGTTTTTATAGCACAGGTGATGAGTCTTCATCACAGTCATCATTAACATCAAGTTCTTTATTTTGATGCGATGGTGAAAGAGTCAATATCAAAAACGAGATGCTTCAGAACTCGAGCAAAAGGCTCAAATGCACCAAACCTGAAGAAGATGAAGAACGACAACGACAACTAGCAGAAGAAGAATAGCAAATCGATAGCCTTTGACTCTACCGTTAACCTCTGGCTCCACATAACAACCACTATCACTCCTGATATCATTTACATGCACAGCGGAGGATTATCTTTCTTCACAACAGACTAATTTTTAAAGACCTGAAATTAATTTCTGTTATGGCAAGTGGTTTGCCTACATCAGATGATCCAGAGCATGCAATTGACCTAGAATTACTCAAATCGACTCCACTCTCTCCAGAAAAACCACAACATCTTTTTATTGGGGTTTTCTCCATAGCTAACAATTTTAAACGCAGGATGGTTGTTCAAAGAACTTAGATGTAGTACACTGCAGTTCGGTCAGGGTTGTAGTGTGCGCTTGTTTGTTGGTTTAGTAAGTTTTTTTGTTGGTTTGGATGTAGTCTACTATAAATGATAATGCATTTGTTTGCTACTATTTATGCAATACTTGAAGCTATGCCAGCTGATGCAGAGCTGATTCTACACTTGTAACGGTATCAAAAGTTTTTGGTGAAATTGGTCGATTGAATGCTGGGAAAATGATTCATGGGATAGGTATAAAGATTGGATTTGTTTTGGACATTATTGTTGCTAATTCTCTTATGTCTATGTATTGTAAATGTGGTGAGTTTATGGAAAGTTTGAAACTATTCCATGAAATGCCTGATAGAAGTGTTGGTTCTTGGAATGTTCATTTAGGATGATGTTTGATTGATATGTATTCGAGGATTAATAAAATTGAAAAGGCTATATAATTAAGTTTGGGTCTGGGTTTGCTAACATAAAGTGCTATATGAGCCAAACTATTTTGGCAATGGCTAAGGCACTTTAACACATTGTCTGCAAGGAGCTCCCCCTGCTTGGAAGCGACAAGAACAGTTCATGGTTGAAGGTTATCATTCAATTTTTTGATAAAATTTCTCTGTACCCTTTTTGTGGAATCTGCAATACCTTGTTTGAGTAACAAGATAATTTATTCATATACAAATTTCCAATTGTTTATTAATAGCACTATGCTTGTGTTTGATCATTTGTTCAAGTCATATTCAATAAGAATTTGAAGAATTTTATGCCCGTGTTTGATTATTCTTCTTCCTCTTTTTCTTATTATGCTTCTATTCTTCGTCCTACTCTTTCTTCTTCTAATTTTTTTTATCTTCGTTATGCTTCTTCTTCTTCCTCTTCTTCTTCTTCAATCTACTTCATTCTGCTCCTCTTTTTCTTTCTTTTTTTCTTCTTCTTCTTCGTTTTTTTTTCTTTGTTCAAGAAAGGGTATGTATTTTAAAAAGGGTCTCCACCCTAATTCCCAATTTCAATTGAATTATAGTCATGAATAGATAAAGGGTAATTTTTTCAAGTTAAATTTTTTAGTTTTGTGGCTGGTGAAGTGTCAGTTGACTAGGAGAAGTGTGGGATCCGATTTATCCACCAAAGCACATAGTCAGCAACTCACCAACCGGAAGCACTGACTTGGTATAAATTTTTAAAGCTGAATACTCGATTGCGAAAAAAAAAAAAGGTGAGACCCTCAAATAGAAAAAACCGAAAAGTTTAAACACCATTTTTGTAAAATTTTTCTAAACAAAAAGAAATTATTGATATCACAAACGAGTAAAACGACATGTCGTTGCAACATGCACCGCCTAGATTCCGTCTTTAATTCCACTGCCAATCAATAATGAATACTCTTACGTAACTAACAAAAGAAGTCCACAAAAATGCAGAAAACCCGTAAAAGAAAGCTAAAATCAGCCCCAACAGAGACGCCAAAATCAGCTAAAATCAGCAATGGCAATAAAGAAGAACCATACCCAACTCACCCTCGACCCACACCTGAAGAATGCAGAGCCATACGGGACTCTCTCTTGGCCTTTCACGGCTTCCCTCAAGAATTCGCCAAGTATCGCAAACAGAGACTCAATTTGTCTCCAGATAATGATAATAGTGAGGATAGTGGTGATAATAAATCTTCCGTTATAATCAGCAACAATGTTGAATCAGAGCCGTTAGATACTGGAATAAAGGAAAGCGTTTTGGATGGTTTGGTTAAAACAGTGCTTTCACAGAATACCACTGAGGTTAATTCTCAAAGGGCTTTTGATAATTTGAAATCTGATTTCCCTACTTGGGAAGATGTAAGTTCTTTTTTCTTTTTTTTATGCGTTTGATTGCTTTTTAAATTGCTTTGGGTTTATTGGGTTTTGATGAATTTTCGCAAATTGGAGGCTAACAGGAAAATAAAAATGGCAACTTTTTATGTACCCTCTTGCTGTTTTCAGTGCTAAAAAGCTCAGACTTTAATGGGTTCTTTTTGCTACTTTGTTTTGACTGGTTATGTTTTGGACCAAAAGAAAAAAAAAGTGTGAACCTTTTAGATACCTCTTCTTGTTTTTGGACCTGCATTTCCATCATGGGTTATGCTTTTTTGAATAGAGTGACATAATCAGAATAATGATGATGTGTTGTTTTCATTCCTGAAGGTACTTGCTGCCGAAACGAAATGCATAGAGAATGCCATAAGATGTGGAGGTTTAGCTCCAACTAAGGCTTCTTGTATCAAGAACATTTTAAATTGTTTGCTGGAGAAAAAAGGCAAACTTTGCTTGGATTACCTCCGAGATATGCCAGTTGATGAAATTAAAGCTGAGCTCTCTCATTTCAAAGGAATTGGGCCAAAAACGGTAACTTCTCTACCAACGAATTGCTCATGTCAGGCAAACTTTGCTTGGATTACCTTCGAGATATGCCAGTTAATTACTGATATTCTATGACTGGGGAAGGATAATGCTATTTAAAAAACTAAAAGGGTACTATTTTGATAGGGGTGCATGAACCATGAAGTCTGTATCAGTGGTCAAATTTGCTGCTTTATTTGTTCTTTTCATTAGTTTGCTCCTGTTGGCACCTTTTATTATGGTATAGTTGATTCAGGAAATATTAACAACCCATGTAAATTATGGGCTTGTGTTTTTGTCATTCCTAATTTCAAATCCTATGTTTCACTTGCAATTTGAATTCTAATGCTTTGTTCTATAGTGCATATGATTTTGCATGCATATGTGTGCTGTTTGATTCTAAGAAAATTTGTGGTCATCAAGTGGAGGTCACCGTATTATAATAATTTAAAAATATGCTTTTAAGATGTTTATTTTTCTAAGTCCGAGTTATTTGGATATATTGTCCTCTTGATCCAAGCTGAGTAGAGGCTAACTTGCTCAGATATGTGATGATTCATGTTTCCAGCATAGGCATGTATGCTAAAGTTTTCAATGGAAACAATTTGATTTGAGTTGTCACCTCTGTCGATGTTATTTATATTAGACTAGGTAATTTTGCTGCAATCAGATTCTGAGTAGTGTGGCTCTTTCTAGTATAACAGTATACGAGTGCAGATTTGTTATTCTTACTTGAAACCATTTGAATAATTCTAGTTGACGGACATCTTTTCAAGAATTTGAGTTCTCCATGATCTCTCTTTTATCTAAACAAAGGGGAAAATACCAGTTGAACAAAGGGAATGTCTGTCTCTGCTGTTTAGTTGTGTGATGGCTAGTTATAAATAAACTAATAGCACACGCATGCATATCATCTGCTACCTTCTATATAGTCACCAGCAGTTACTATTATTTGTGTGTCCAAAATGACTAGAGGGTACATTATCAGAAATTATGTTAAACTCTTTTTATGTGTCAAATTTATGCTTGTGTGTAAAAGACTAAAGACCGAATTCAAGTTTTGATGCTGAATATTAAATGGCCGAATATCTTCAACCTTTGATTTTCATATCCAAATCTGTTGCAAATTAATGATTGTGACAAATAATTGACAGGTAGCTTGTGTTTTGATGTTCCAGCTTCAGAAAGACGATTTCCCAGTGGATACTCATGTGAGTAATTGGTTGTTCATATGTCTAAGATTCTCATTGCAAAGTGAAGTGCTAATGGACTAAACCTATGCAGGTGTTTGAGATAGCAAAGGCCTTAGATTGGGTCCCTGAAGTGGCAGACAGGAATAAGACATATCTCCATCTCAATCAACGGATTCCAAATGAGCTGAAATTCGACCTGAATTGTCTTCTATACACACATGGTAAGCTTTGCCGTAAATGTATCAAGAAAGGGGGCAACCAGAATAAAAAGGAATCCCATGATAATTCATGTCCTCTAATAAATTACTGCAATAACTTTAGTGTTAAGATCACTGATAGTTTGAATTAATGGCATTCTATTTATCAGTTTTGTCTGGTCCATTTTACTTTTTCCTCAAAAAGAAGCATTGCCTTTTTGTTATCTATTTATCTAGCAGATTTTGGATTATTGGACCACGTGGTTTTGCTTAACAAAGTAAATCAGATTGACTACCTTCCCATTCACAGATTTAGCTGAAAGCAATTTATAGAAATTCTACATAGCATCCAGCTATATACTATATACTACTTTTCCTAGGTTATATGCATATTTGATCTGCTCAAATATCTTCCAAAGCAAGAAAGCTATCATTTCTGAGCTATTAAGGGAGAAAAGAAATGAACAGTTAGTGATTAGGAATTAGAAGCTGTCATTGGTAGAAATATTTATAAGAGATAAGAGCATAATCCTGTAATTTCAACTTTCATTCTTTCCCAAAGGCACTAAAGTGCAACTGTTAAGCACAGATGCTTTTGTCAAGTAAAGTAATACTATTAACTGAAGTCATGAAATAGCTGTAAAATTATGCTTATGGGTCATAAAATATCGTATTTGCATCGTGTGAAAAGAAAAACCAAGATTGTCTTTCTTTCTTTTTTGTAGTAGATATGCTTTACATCATTGTCCACTTTATTGTTTCTTCTTTTAAAAGCTATTGTTCTATGCAGTTCACTAATATGAGACTGTAGGAACTGTGGTAGAGTGGCTTAATGAAGCACAAATCTGTTAAGATACTGTAAAAGATTAACTGAAAATTATTATGCCCGTCTGTAGTGGAAAGTTAATTTCGAAGTTAGTGCTGCCAAGCTAGCATTCTCACTTCTTTTTGACTTTTTGGGTTTCATCTGATTTGAATGGTAGTTATTATTCTTTTGAATTAATGTTTTTAACAATACGTCAAACCGTAAACTGCTTATATACTGCATTTTAGTTGTTACTGGTCCGTATAGACTAGTTATCAAATATGGTAATGCATCCCTTTGATACGGTAAAGCTAATGCATTTCTACTGGATGCTAAATATCTGTATGTCTGTGAGATGCATGACGTCTCATTGGCCTTAGTTTTTTCCTCCTTTTGATGACTTCTTTGGGAATTTTATGCTGTTGATATTTGAAAGTTGTCATGTTCTCTAATTTGTATCCTTCAAGCTCTGTCAGTGTGCTATAAATAGAAATAGACTGAAGGTTAGAGGAACATGAGATATTTGGATTTTTTTTTGGAGGGACTTTGAAGCAGATAAGTTTTGCAAACCAACTTGTTTGCTTTGAAGGACACTGAGCCCAGATTTCATTCTTTTTCTCTGAGAGTTCACATGGAAGTAAAACTGCTGAGATTATTTGGGTTTGAGGTGAATCCTTACGTGGAAGGTGAGAAAAGGCACAAGGGCTTGGAAGAAGGAAACAAAAAATCCTTGGACACAACTTCATCTATGATGGTGAATACTGCAAAAGAAAAGAGTTCAGGACATGAAACAGAGCGCAAGAAGTACCAGTGCCAGTTTTGCCAGAGGGAGTTTACGAACCCACAAGCAATGGGGGGTCACCAGAATGCTCACAAGAAGGAGAGGAGGAAAAAGAGAAGAATGCAGTATCAAGATAAGATCAATAGCTCCAACTTACACCTTGGTCCTCCACAAAGTCAAAACGCACTTGTTTACTATAATTATCTTCCATGGTTCAATGCTTTCTGTCCTGGCGTGCCTGAGTTCAGTTGCTATGGCGTGGGTCAAATTAGCTTCAACCCTTGGCGCCAGAATCAAAACCTACACTGTGGCACACCCAATCTTTCCAAATCTATTTCCCTCGCTTCGCAAAACTGCAAACCAGACACATCTTCTGCTGTTGTCAGGCCTTCACATATTTCAAACAACCGCCAAAGTCTATATATCCAATTAGGACTCCCACAAAAATCAGGTATTTGCAGCTGAGTTAAAATACAGTACTTACCAGAAGTAACAAACAGACCTAGAATCTTAAATACTTGTGTCTGAAGATTATGCTTCTTATTTTAGTTGGATGTTTTTAGGACATGCGACAAAGTTTGGGTGATTTTTACAGTTTGGTCTTATAGACAAGCTCTCTTTATCCAACAGCAGGCTGTTCATCTGTTGCAGTATCAATCAGAGAATATGAAAATCTGTATAGGCCATGACCTGTTTATTTTGTAGCAGCCATTGCTGTTATCGTAATGTATGCTTGCTGCTGGTTTTTTTAGAAACAGAAAAAAGATGAATCCTGGCCAAAAGTTTAACTCTTTAAAGTTGTTTCTTTTCGAGGACTTGATTAAGGACACAAAATTCATACCCTAAGATCGCCTGAATAATTCTACCATAAAAATAAAATTTCTTCCTTATAATACTTAAGCATCACAGAAGGGTTACACAGAGCAATGCAATTCAATACAAATTTGATCATGAAATAAATGAACAATTCAAATCCATTACAAGTACCACAGGCCAACTAAACCAAGCTAAAAAAATTTTTTTTTTTTTTCTCTTTTGTAGCAAAGAAGATTAATTGTCAGGATATAATACCATTTTATCAATTGTTTTGATGAGTGGTAATAGAATTGAACTGATCACACCTGATCCTGACCTCACCTTTTCTCCCAGTTTTGATCTGATAAACGCTGAGTTTCTCCATTACATGAGCAAATTCTGCAAAGAAGAGAGTCTGGTCTGCAGCATAAAGCTCCACAATAGGCTTTGTTCTTGGATCTTTAAAGAGAATATGATCAGTTCTCAATAGCCCTAATCCCCTAGGCAAGTTCTGATAATACATATTATCAAATTTTCCTGGTGTCATCACGTCGTTGAATGCAGACATCGTTGGATCTTTGGTATAATTGGAGCAAAAAGTCTTCAATGCAGCTGCGTACTTGGGGTTCAACGCGGGATCAGTTTGTGTCCTCTTGTCATAATTATAAAGCCTGTCAGCAAACTCCTTGCAATGAGAAAAACCAACGGTGTGAGCACCCATCAATGCCACCATTTCTCTAATGCTGAAACCTTTTGATTTAAAAAAATCTATCATTTGATCCATCGTCATATTCGTTGTGGGAAGATTTCCGGTCACGCGTGATGCTTCAGAGATCATGCCATCTTTCCGGCCGAGACGCACGGTGTAGAAAGGTCCACCCACCATGATGATGAGGTCCCGGGTGACCTGAGCAAGAATATCAGCACATGAAACTATCTTGGGGCATTTAACCTCGAGAGCAAGCTTAGCTTTCATCATGACGTCGAAAGCATCTCCAGGGAGGTTTTGGTTCAGCTCATTATCACGTTCAGCCAAATTGAATGCATTGGAGGATATAAGCACGGAGGCATCACAGCCTTCTACCATGCAGTCATGGAAGAAGACACGTAGCGTGCCGGCTGCGGTTGTGGGGGTGGTGCTTTGCTTGGCGGTGACAGTGTCACGGATGATTTCGTCGAAATCAGGGCATGAAGATTTGTAGTAGTCGACGGAGAGCTTGGATTCCGAAATGGGGATGGAGAGAAAGAGAAGGAGAAGAATAGGAAAAGGGAAAGCCATCATCGAATGAACAAAAAGGTGGAGACCTGAGGGTACAGATACAGACGAATAAAAATCTTTTTTTCTTCTTGGTGTTTTTCCCTTTCACAAAAATTCTTCTCAGAAAGAGGGTATGTTTGGGTGATGAGTAAATCAAGAAGTGTTGTGGATGAGAGAGGATTTAGGGAATGTTGTGAGTTGTGTATATATTCTATAAACCTATTTTCTTGTTTCATTTTTGATAAATTTATGCTAATAGGCTATTTTTGCAAGAGATTGTTTTGATTTGTGGGTTTAGTTGAGTTATTAGAAGATGAAATATGGTAAGGACTAGAGGAACACATGATACACAACAGCTCCCCTTTCTTCCCTCTCTACCACTTATAATTACTATCCAATAATCCATGCATTGCCATGCCTCAACTTTCAAACTTTTTATTATTTTTCGAGTTGCTTCGAATAGTTAATTTCCAACCACAATCAGAAAAGTAAAATAGTTAATTTCCAACCACAATCAGAAAAGTAAGGACAGACGAAGTTCGAACATTATTCTTTACATTTTGATGTCTATACTTTTTAACACTTAAATTAATCATAAGACACTTTCAAACATGCATGGTTTGATGTCAGATAACTTTCCTACATATATTTTTTCTAAATAACAAAATCTTGATTACACTAAAATCATAACATTGCCATTTTAATTATTAAGTTATATGTTTTACACTTGACTTGGATTATAATTACTATCCAATACCACTTATAATTACTATCCAATAACCCATGCATTAGCCATACCCCTCAACTTTCAAACTTTTTTTTTAACTAGTTCAAACGATTAATTTTCACCATAACAGAAAAAATAAAAAAAATTGAGATTCAAATCTTACTCTTTACATTTTGATATTCATATTTTTTAGCACTTGAATTAATCATGGAACACTTTTAAGTTTCAAATATAGTTTGATCATAACAAATAATTTTCCTACATATATTTTTTCTAAATAACAAAATCTTGATTATACTAAAATCATAACGTTGTCATTTTAATTATTAAGTTATATGTTTTACACTTGAATTGGATTATAGAATTGAATTTAAAAATCTCCTTAAAATATGACAGTCCAATGAATTGGTGGTTAGCCGATATTTAATTAACACAGGTATATATTATAGGTTTAAATTGACTTTTTTGCGTATTGAAAGGATATAATTATTATAGTTGAAGTGTAGTATTATTTATATTATTTTACTAAAATTATACATTTTAAAAAAATACAAATTAAATAAAATTTATTAATAACTTAATATATTAACTATTATTAAAAAAACATATCTTTAATTTTTTAACTACTATTACAAAGAAAAAATTTATAATTTAGATGTTTCGTAACAATTTAACCATTAGATAAGGAATGCAGAAAAAATATATATATCTAACTTGCGATGGATGAAAAAAAATAACTTAAATTTTAACATGCAAGAATTATTTGATTTTTAGAAAAAGATACATATATATTGCCCATAGTGGCATCATTGTTTGCAACATATATCTCATAATACCTCCCATTGAAATGTCTCTGTAATTATGAGAATAAAATTTTTTTTTAAAAATGTAAATTTTAAAAATAATTTTATAGATTTTAACTTAAAATTTTTAGATAAAATAATAATTTACAATATTAAAAATTTTCTGATTATAAAAAAAATTCTATCGGATCAATTTATTTATAAAAAAATTGTCAATTTAATGTGTTAATTTTTCAATTTTTTCTATTTGAAAGTTTAATTTTTTTTTACAATCAAGTATTTAAACTTTAAAAAAAATATTAATTAAATATATATTTAGTGCTAATTATGTGTCTAATCATAACAAATAGACTCATCTTTATCTCAATCATCTGTCATGTAACCTGTTATCTTTACAAAATTATCCTCGTCTTCTACAAACTCGGGTTACAGAACATATTTCACAAAATATATATATATATATATACTGTCATAATCCCCCTCCTTAACTAAACTCACCACCGTCACCTCCACCTCCACCTTGCTCGTAGCCTCCTCCACAGCCATGATGTTGCAACAACATAAAGGAATTAAATCATGCAACACGCAGGCATTGAATCCACTTTGGAAAAACCTAAGCAAAAAGCCATACTTGACATTGAACGGAGCAAACATAAGAATTCAAATTTTCATTGAAACAGTTCAAAAGGAAAAAAAACAATTGCAGAGACACTACCCACTAATAATACTATTCAAGTGTTCCACCACGTTCTTCACCAACCTCAACCTCAATATCCCCACCCTCCCCCCCACCCCAACTTCAAACTTTCAAATTCTTTTCAAACACAATATCACCATTTCTCTTCTTCTTCTTCTGTAATCAAATTCTCTGCAACTCCTCGTTGCTTTTGTTCTATTTTCTATAATCAAATCACTATTTATATCTTTCGCTCAAATGATCTAAACTCTTTTTTTTTTAAGAAAATGGTGCTAATTAGCTCACTCCAAATCACTGCATTTCTCATTCTTCTTCTCTTCGTTTCATTTTCTTCCTCTCTTACCAAAGATGGGTTAGCTCGTTTAGCTTTCAAAGCAGCAATCACTACCCAACTCAAGTACTTTATTTTTTGTCTGATTTTGATCAAAATCCATGTCACTGGCATGGTGTCACTTGTATTAATCACCGTGTCACAAGAACAAAACCACCCATAAACTAAAACCCAATTCTTGACCATTATGAAAATCACCCAAAACCAATCAAAGGAAAAAAAAAACTCATCAACACTAACCCAAAAAATGAATGTAAAGATGCTCAATTGAAGCAATACCTCATCACACAAATTAAAAGGAGCAAGGCCCAATTAGCAAAAAGCAAGAACGCAAACGAAACAAAGAAAACAGAAGCAATTGAACATATAGAAGATGAGGGTAATTTTCTAGATGTGTTTTGTATTTAAAAATCCTAATTGAACGTAAAAGATGAGGGTAATTTTATTAAAGTAGATACAAGTTGAGGGCAATTTTATCTTCTAAGAAAATGGTACACATAGTAATTGATACGAGAGACCGTTTGATCTGATTAATTAGCATTAAATTGTTAAAAACAGTATTTTAATATTCTTTTTTAAGTTCGAACACTTAATTTTAAAAAAAAATTGACTCTCAAATAGAAAAAGTTGGTGCACAAATTTACAATTTATCCTGTAAAAAATGAATTGCGTTAAACTTTGGAGACTATTTGACCAAATTTTGATTGGCTATTACAATCTTCTGGCAGCTATGATTGGATAGTTACACGACTCCCAATCTAAAAAAACTGATCTCGCTCGACCGCCGGTCGAATCAGACCGGTAACATGATCCTCTGTCTCTTGTTCTTGTACCAAACACGAAGAACAAAAAGAAACTGAGTTGCATAGGCTTTCTTGTGTTTAACTCCAATCATTGAGACTCTGAACAAAGCATGTCGCCTCAAAAATCTGGGACATGGGTGGTGTTGTTTTTGGTGCTTGTGATCTTTTCTATCTTCTTTGAACCATCGGTGTCGCTGGTTGATTCTCGTTGGGCAGCTAAGAAAAGACAAATGCGTGAGAAAGTCCGAAAGATGTAACCTTTTGCTTATTTTCCCCTTAACCCAGTTCATAATTTGTTCCCTATTTAATCATTTATTTTTTGTAGATTTTCTTTGTTTTTGATGGGTTCTTAATTTTCTGGGAATTCGATTAATTGGGTAGCTCACCTATTGCTGGTTTATCTCAGTTTGGTTGAAAGTTTGAACTGAATAGTTTGCTTTTCTGAATAAATGTTTTTATGGCTCCTCGGAAAGTTTGGAGCTTGGTCTAACTATATGAATTGGTTGAGATAGTTTATGGATGGATCAACCTGTGCTCTGTATGAACATGTTAATACTAATTTGAAATTCGAGAAAAAAAGAAAGCAAGAGCGTTATTTACAGAAATTAATTGATTGCTTTGTGGGATGTTTTTCTCAGCTGCATTGCTTCTTGTTCATTGCAGGTTTTACCATGCCTATGAAAACTACATGACATATGCATTTCCGGTTAGTTATTTGTTCTCCATTGTTCTCTTTTTTTGCTTGTTTAGAGCTGCATTTTTCCTTGAATGGGGTGTTATTAAATTTAGTCTATTAAATTTCAGCACGATGAGCTAAAGCCTCTCTCAAAATCTTTTACTGACTCACTTAGTGAGCTTGGGAATCTAAAGGTATTTTGCAACATGTTAATTGGTTATATGGAATATTTGGTCATGAAGAGAAAACTCACAATGTATGATCTTTTTTACAGCTTGAGCACTTACCACAGGATTATAATGGATCTGCCCTTACACTCATTGAATCATTGTCCAGGTGCATTGTTTTAAATTTTTTTTTTTTTTGATAATGAGGTTGCAAACTTATATTTGCAACTTTTATTTCATGTATTCATTTATTTCATGTATTCATTTATTTCTAGTATCAAGTTAGCATATGTTCCTGGTTGAATGTCTTGAGTCACTACTCTAATCCTTTTTTTCCCTCTCACAGCCTTGTTATTTTAGGCAACTACACAGAATTTGACAGGGCAGTACAGTGGCTTTCTAAGAATCTAACATTTGATGTTGATGCTAGGGTAAACCTATTTGAGGTATTGCCACTTAATCTTCTTGGTTAACATGGACTTTGTTGATTGCCTATATTTGAAGTTTTATTTTTTGTTTGTAGCTTGGTATATGTGGTTTTTAAGCATTTGAATTCTCGTTGAGGATGATTAACATGAGTCAACTGATATATGAAGATTCCAATAACATTCTTTTTATGCTCTTTTTTTTTTTTTTTTTTTTTTTTGTGTGTAGTGCAACATAAGAGTTCTTGGAGGACTTGTTTCTGCTCATCTTCTTGCAACTGACTTGTCAAACAGGTTGGTTCAAGGGTCTTATAATAATCAGCTGCTTGTTCTGGCAGAAGATTTAGGGAAGCGCTTCCTGCCTGCATTTGCCACACCCACAGGATTGCCATATGCATGGATTAACCTAAAGGTACTGCCAAAATTCTTGATATATTTGAAATTTATGATGAGTTCCAATATAATTTTTTTAAATATAAAAAAACTTTGTAAATGTATAGCATCGTTTGGGAAATAGCAAGATGTAGGTAGGTTCTTATAGCTAAAACAACTAAGAGTCTTAAATGGAAGGAGTCAAACATAGACAAATTATTGTTTCTATCATCAAATTGTGCATAGATTGATCTTAAGACACAATTGAGCATATATTTTATGTTTATCTCAATTAAGGTTTTCATCCAGTTTTAAGAAGCATGAATTTATTTTAGTTTTTTATGTAAGAGGGATATATGACTCTGCAGCACTGCAAAATTCTGTGGACAGTATGGAGTCTTAGAGAATGAAACTACTGAAACAAGCACTTCAGGGTGTGGTAAGAATGTCACTGTCAGTTTAAGATGATGCTATCACAAAATGTGCTTCCGTGAAGTCAATTGACTTTTTCTGTTTGGATTCAGGTTCTCTGATTCTTGAAATGGGAGCATTATCAAGATTAACTGGTGACCCAAGATATGAATCTGCAGCGTTACGTGCTCTTCGGAGGTTATGGAGCATGCGCAGTTCATTAAACTTATTAGGAACAACTTTGGATGTCAGAACTGGGGAATGGATTGAGCATTCATCTGGCATTGGAGCTGGTATGATTTTTGGGCTTTTATCTCATGCAGTTTGCTATGTTTCTCATGTATAAAAAATTCAATTATTATGTTGAGTACAAGTTAATGCATTGGTGTTTGCTCCAATTTGCATTGCATGGCCTTTCAACCATCTTTATGATTTAATATTTGATGTTTGCTGTTCTGGATTATGTTTGGCTTTGTTCAGGGGTTGATTCATTCTATGAGTATCTATATAAGGCTCATATTCTATTTGGAAAGGAGGATTTATGGAGAATGTTTCATTCTGCCTATCTTGCTGCGCAGAAGTATTTTAGACATGGCCCATGGTACTAAAATGAGAATAATTCTAAGATTGGCTCAGGGTTTGCTCTCACCAAAAAAAATAGTAGTGTGATAGTGGATGATGACTTGAATTTTATTATTCTAATTTAGGTACCATGAAGCAGATATGAGGACTGGAAAAGCTACTTATTGGCAACTAACAAGCCTTCAAGCATTTTGGCCAGGCTTGCAGGCAAGGACTGAAGTCATTTACATGATAATTAATAGCAATATGTTTCATTTTGCCGAGAGTGTGACCTTAGTTTTTGCTGCTGCTAGGTTCTTGTTGGGGATATTGCAGCTGCCAATTCATCACATCGTGAATTTTTTAATGTATGGAACAAGTATGGAGTGCTACCAGAAAGGTGTAATGCACTAATCAATGGACAATCTTTTGATTTCTCTTATCATTACTGCATGATTCTATATTTCCAGTTGGCCCTTGTTTTGTGCTGAAGAGGTTAACTCTGGATTTGAAATTGGAAACATTTTAGGTATTTGTTGAACTATCAAACAATACATCCAACTGAGAAGTATTATCCATTGCGGCCTGAGTTTGCAGAGTCCACTTTCTACTTATATCAAGCGACAAAAGGTCTGGTTATCATCTTGGGCAGTTTCAATTTTGGGTGATGTGCATTAATGTTTGAGATTGACTTGTATATTCATTTTTGCCTTCACAAGGAGGTAATGATTGGCCACAATTGGAAATCAAATAACTTAGGCATTTTTAAGCTTCTTAAGGGATATTGTACAAACATTAAAAACTGCACTGCTTGTATCATCATTACAGACCTTTGAGCTGAACAATATGAAAAATCTTCATTTTTCTAACTAGTAAACATGTTTTTGCATGTTCTAGATCCATGGTATATACAAGTGGGTGAATCAATTGTTAATTCCCTTGATATATACACCAAAGTCGAAGGAGGTTTTGCCAGCATTAGAGATGTGACAACCATGCAAAGGGAAGATCATCAGCATAGTTTCTTTCTTGCTGAAACGTAAGACCAAGTTTAAAGGGCTTCTTTCTGGCTGTTTTTTGTGTTTTTGAAATGTGATTTTTTTATATCTTATGTGATCCCTTGCATTCTTTTGTAGGTGCAAGTACTTGTATCTTCTCTTTGATGATTCATTTTTGGTTGATCGAAATTATATATTCACAACTGAGGGCCATCCTCTACCAGTGCTAAGTGCTTGGCATGAGAGGCTTCCACAGGCATACATCCCTTCGAACTGGACTTATGTCAAGGTCTTTCTCCTTTCTCCATGTGTAGTGATTCATTAATTAGGGAATTTATCCCCATCAAGCCCAACAATGGTCCTGATATTTTCAAGAACTTGCACTGTTCAGTGGTGATCAATTAGAATTCTAGAGTCTGATCCCAGAATTTTTGTCACAGTTGCAATTGGAGTAGTGCTGTTTAATCATATTTGCCCTTGAATTATAAAGCATGATGACTCGTAGATAAATGAATTGTTTATTTGTGCAGAGTGAAAAGCAAACAAAACGAGCAAGTGCAATGTCTCTGCAAGTCTGTCCAGCAATGGGTTTGAGTAGGGATGGTGATCAGCGGGTGGAGAGCGCTTGCCACATCCCTGATGCTCATATTGACCACAGGTGTTACACTAATGAGGAATGTGGAGTTGACTCAACAACTTGTAGAAGAAGATCGTGCAGCATGGCTGGCTACTGCGGGCTATGGTTGTTGATATGACATTCTGATACACGAGTTCTCATCCAAATAGACAGCAAAACATGACAAGGAAGAGAAAAGTTTCAAGATTTTCCGTGTGAAAAAGAAAATAGTCAAAGGTAACCAGTTAGATTAAACAGAAAAGGAAGGAAGAATTCAGGCACATAATTTCTTCAAAGTCACGCTGCTCTCGCTTCTGCAAGTGTCTCCCTGAATTCGTTTAAGTCATGGACTAGATTAGACTACTACATACTAAAGTGACTCAGAAAATTTCGTTGATGTAATGATGATGGAACTTTCTTTTGTGAAGTTTGTATAATAAACTCATTGGATTCATACATGTTGCAAGTTAAATCGAGAGTACTGAAACTCCTTTTTGTTCAACTGGTTATTTTGGCCTAGTGGTATTGAAGTTAATTTCAACCACCAACTCTACGAGGTCATACTGTTGATTCTCAAATCACGATAAGATAAGACCTATTGGAGGCAAAAGCAGAGACATTATGGCTTAGCAAAAGCAAATTGGAATCTGCAAGCCAGATGTATCAAGAGCTGGTTTCCACTGCCAGTTCAACCACTCCAAATCATTCAAAATACCTGCTAGTAAAGTGGGATCAAAACATTTCTAAAATCTATTCAACTGGGTCAGCTTCATTTTTCTTTCTTGCCTATGCCATTTGTCGTGATTTGTGTATCTGATATTAGTGTTAGATATTTATATCCTCATAGGGCCCAAAAGGCTGTTTAAAAATCAAATTCATACTACTTTTCTGAGACTATGATAACCATGTTAGTGTAACAAGATACAGTGCTTACAACCATCGACCAGCTGTCTATAATAAAAGCTTTTCTTCAAGTTTCAATGAGTGGGGCATCTCATCTGCCATTTCTCATGACGGTGCCTCCACGGATTGGGTTTTGGTAATTACGTTTACTTCATATTAATGTAAGAAACAGACCTCTATCTAACCTTTAGCTGCTGGAAAGCCTCAACATTTCATATCCTAAGAAACATACAAAGTTCATTTATTATTTACTTTGGTTTAAATAAGCAACCTTCTCCTTAATTATCCAAACAAAGACATATGACCATATCCACAGGTGAAAAATGACCCCACATGACGAACGCTATTGCAAGTAATAAAAAACAGCAACAGTGGCTAGTTTTGTCAAATCAGCAAGCTTGAAACCCTCTATAAAGTGCATGCAAAAGCCATCACTTGTACACTCATACACTCCTTGCTGCTACCTTAAAATCCAGCCAGCACAACCATGGCAGTACGTTTGCTTCTGGTATCGGCCGTTTTGCTATTCTGCCTTGCAAAGGTATAGAGGGTGGTTTTCATGGTCAATTTCAACATGGGTTCCTTGTTAAATAAACATTAATTCTTCTTTTTAAGTACTGATCACTTGGATTGATTGCATGCAGGTTTCATCTGATCTCAAGCTAGAACAAGAAATGGCACATCTAACCCAGGCAAGACTCACAATCTGTTTCAACTGTAGTACTAAAAATTTGCATGCATGTAGTGCCTGACTGACTAGCTGTTGGTGTTTTTCTTTTTTCCAGTTTAGTGTTAGGGGTGGAAACAGGAGGCTCATGCAAGAAATTGGTGGGCTCTCTGCTTCCTTTCTATTTTTTGATTTAGCTTGATGGTATGTTATATATATGCAAATTAATTTGGGTACTTTGATTAGATTGTGGAGGATTGTGCAAGGTGAGGTGCAGTCTCCATTCAAGGCCAAAAATTTGCAACAGAGCATGTGGCACTTGCTGTGCAAGGTGCAAGTGCGTGCCACCTGGGACATCAGGCAACAGAGAAGTGTGCGGGAAATGCTATACTGAGATGACCACTCATGGTAACAAAACCAAATGCCCCTGAAATCAGGCCCACCTGAGGCCTTTTTGTCTATTTGTACTGTAATCTTTCTTAGTGGACGACATGTCGTTTTTTCGTATTTTAATTAGTTTTCGTCTCATTTGAAGCTTTGGAAATTTTTTGTGTGATACATTTACATGTGTAAAATATTTAGTATATGTATTATATAGCTGGTCATCAGAGCTTATGTAATACATCCGAAATAAATAATAAAATTCAGTTTGGAGTACAGACGTGTCATGGCAGGCTAAGCTTGGGTCAAGGATGTGCCAAAACATATCATAGTTATCCTTAGCTATTAGCGTTTCAAGGTATGCTAATTGCCAAGACCTCAGTTACGGGTGTACAAAATAAAGGTAAAATTCATGGTTACTTGTGATAATATTTTAAATAAATTTGATTTAATGGTTCATATTAAATAGAATTTTACACCTAACAAATTACAGCAGTACTTGTTTAAGAGAAAAAAGTTTCGAAATAACAAAAAAAATTATTTTTTAAGAGGTGTAATGCTGCTTAAAAAAAAAGAAATGTAAAATTGTAGTATTTGACAAACACATGAGTAGGCATTTAAAATTTTTGAATTTTTTTCATTTTTATTTGTAAAAAATTCCCAAAAAATAAATAAATAAGAATCTCGGAAATGTTTCGGCCCATCCTACTCTACCCCTTCAACCAGATCCAACAAAAAAAGTGAGTCAAGTTTTGGTTGGGCTTGGACCACCCCAACCCCCACTCAAGGTCATGTCATTGCCAGAAAGCTGTAGAGCATAACTCTGATAACAATAGATCAATTAGTTGGTTTTGGTCAAAAGAGAGTTGGTGGCAGTCGATGTGTAAAGAATGAGTTGTCCCATATGTTCAGTTATGATTAAGATAAAAGGAGAATGATTGAGTAAGCTTTTTACATTTTGCATGAATAACTCGCAGCAATTTGACCCAATCAATCCATCATCTTGCCTTTTGCACCACACCACACAGCTTACGTTTCATTTGTAGCCTTCAGCTTCAGTGGCTAAGATGTTAGATTTTTTTTTTTTTTTTTTTTTTAACACACTAATCTAAAAGAAAAGCCAGTCATAGTTAAAAAAAATATCAAAATTAATTTGTGATTATGCAAATCAATTTAGAAAGAGTTTTACGGCGCATTTTATACTTTTTATAAATTTTTTTGAATTCATCGTTAATTTATCAGATTCTCCATTAAAATATATTTATAAACTAAAATAGTAAAATTTATTATTAAAATAATCAAGAAAAAAAAAAACCAAAAATAAGATTCGAACCTAATTTTTTTAAATATATTTGTAACGGTTATCATGACATAAACTTGATGTCATGGTTTTAAGCCTTCTTAATTTTTCAATTTTCACCAATTATGCATCATAAACATCTAAGAATTTCATTAGTCTATGTGATTTAGAAATTCACTTTTTTGAAATAACAACGAAATGATGTAGATAAAACGCTTGTAATTCAAGCTATTAATAGAGTACACATAAATATTGACAGGTTGAGGCAGTGATGGAACAAGTGATAAAACAAAATCTTCATCATTTGGGCTTTGCTCCTTTCCTACACAAACATTATATCTTTCCAAAATCAAATATCAATTTCAAGGTCCATTCTCCTTGATGTAAAATGCATGTTTCTTCCAAAAATTATGCCTAACTTTTTTTTTTTTTTTTGTTAAATGGAGAGCGAGGTTGGAATTGGACACGTTTACCATGGTTGAATGCATAGTTTCATCCTTAAATTTCAGAAAAATAAGGTCCTTTAATTTATGTGATTTATTTTATTGAGTCTCTATATAATTATAAGACTTTTAAATATTTATTTAATACAATATCAAACTTTTTTTTAAACCAAAAGATGGAAAATAAAATTGATATTTAAGGGTTTGATATTGTATCAAATAAATGTTTAAGAGTTTAACATTACATCAAATAAATATTTAAGGGTTCGATGTTGTATTAAATAAATATTTAAGGGTCTTTTAAAATATAATAAATGTATAAAGGCTCAATAAAACAAACTACAAAAAATCAAGGACCACCTAATGGGTTTTTCCTAAATTTTATAAGATTTATCCATAATACTTAAATTATTATTTTGAATTTTTTTTACTTTTAAATTTTTTATTTTTTATTTTATTAATTCATACAATACAAAATTGGATAAGCACTTGATTTTAAATCATTTTAAACAAGTAAAATGCTAAAAACTACATTTAAAATTATAAAAATAAAATTAAAAATTAATATTAAAAAGTTAGAAAATTTTATTTTCAATTATATTATCTCTTTAAATTAAACATTATTTTATTCTATATAAGTTTTTTTTATATTTATATCAATATTAATTTATAAAATATGTTGATTTTATGCACTATATAGATTAAATAAGTTCAAAATAAAAATTTAAAAATTGAATAAAAAATAATAAAAATTAGAAAGTGACATAAGTTTTTTTTTTTTTTTGAAAGTGACATAAGTTAATCATGTAAAGTTCAGAGGAGAAACTATGCATTTGGCCTTTTACAATTCTCACTGATAAGAATATCAATCAAATTAAGTTAGTTTACATAAACGGTTCGGATTCTTTGATATTTTTACAATTCTTATAGATAAAGATAAGTCAGTTTACGTTAATTAATATAGATTGAAATGGATAGATAAAAAAAATAGTAAAATTCTCCCAACAATTGATATAATATAATATATATATTATTATGACTTAAATATAAAATATTATTTAAATAAAAATAGCTCCTACCAGGCGAATCCAACAATTGTTGATTATATTTATTTCTTGATTATATAGTTATAGTAAGATTGAATAATACTTTTTTTTCCCTTTCTTCACTATTAACTCACTTTCTAAATTTTATTAAATATTTTTAAATTACACGATGATGATTTTCACTTGAAATTAAGGGTAGAAAAATTAAAAGAATTAAAAATTGAAAGTTATTCTCAAAATGAGTAAGTTACGCTCAATTAATCTCTTATTTGATTAAATTTTTCTAAAAAGTTTATTTCATGTTATTTTCAAATAATTTTTTTATACATTAAATTTTAAATAATTCAATTTAGTTCAGATGGGACCACAAAAACAGTAAAAAATTCACAACAACTAATTTAACGTAAGCACAAACATCATAACTCAAATTCAAAATGTAAATTAAGCGATAACAGCTTCCTGCCAATTGATTTTAACGATTATTAATTTCAAATAAATTTTTATTAATAAAATGTATTTAGTTTAAATGAATATTTTATAAAATGAATTTATTTAAAAAAATTATTAATTTTTTTAAAATTTTAGTTTAATAATAAATAATTTTATAAAACTAAAAAGTTAGAATTAAAAATAAATAAATAAATTTTTCATAAAATTCTTTTATGACAAACATATATTAAATATTTGGATTTCAATTAAGGCATAGGGAATGCTATCAAACTACTATAATAGATTTTTACAATCCATGAAAAGATTTAAAATAAACTGAAAATTTGAGGAATTTGAGATAAAATGGTTCAAAAGTTTTTGTGAGCTACGGTGATGCTGTGATCTTAATCAACACCACGAGTGGCTACCAAGATTTTGGGCCCACTTCCTGCAAGTCAAGTGGCCAACAAGTGATCGCATCAAACATCTCTCTGTTCCCATCATCGATCGTACGATGTTGGCAGGAAAATGTGGCGTAGAATTCACTGCCGTACGATTATTGAGGAACTTCTGTTCCAACTAACTCCCACATTTTTCTCTTGTGAAGCCCCTACCCATGAGCAAAATTCTGTGTGTTTCAAGGGGCTGTTTGCTGGTTTTTCTCCTGCTCTCTTTTTTTTCCCTTATTTTTTATAATTTTAACTAATTTATATATTTTTACTTTAATTTTGATGAATTTGTTTGACTTTTTCTCTCTTAATGAGCTTCTCTGAGATATCTTTAATGTCTATACTAAATAGAGTTTGCAAAATATTAGTCCACTGGCCATAGCGTGAGGTTACTCTCTTTTTTTTTTACTAGGGCTGAATACAGATCAGAATAATTAGGAAAATGTAAATTCTCCTAACTCAATTTGAAAGTAAGAGAATTCAAAAATAAATTCTTCAGACCCCATTCTAAAAATTTAAATCTTCACTTCGAATTATTTCGAATTTTTGAAGCAAATTGAAAAATTTTAAAACGTTGAAACTAAAATTTTAAAATCTATATTAATTTTTTAATTTATATACTTAAAATTAATATTTAATAAATTTATAATAAAAAAAAAAAATATATATATATATATATACACTATTTTTATTAATTTTATTTTAATATTTACATTTTAATAATTTTATAATTTGAACATATAAAATGATTATAAATTTTACTATAAATATTTTATTTGTAAATTTAAATTTTATTTTATGATTTAAACATATCTTGAAAATTAACTATAAAAAGATTTAGTTAATGAGTGTATTTATTTTATTTCAATTAATTAATTAATTAATATTTAAAATATCAAATATTATACATTAAGGTTTATTAATAGATTATCTAAAATAAATTATTTGAATATAATTAATTATTAAAAATGTACTAAATTTTACTTGTAACACATAATTATAGATTTCTAATATTATCTAGTTGATTATCAATTATATATTATCGGTTTTGATTTCGATTTTTCAGTTCGGTACAATTCAGGATGGTTTGATTTTTGGTTCAGAGCATAATTCCCGGACCTATCACAATAAAAAATTTCAGGATGATTCGGTTCTAAAAAAGTTAAATAGTTAATGAAAATTTTTGATTCTAGAAATTTTTAATTCAATTTTTTGAAATATTTTGGGTTCTTCAAGACCCTCGCACAGTTCTATTTCCGCCGACGCTTCAATCAGTCTTCATATGATATTATAAGGGTATTTGAAGACCTCCATAGTGAAAGAAGAGCTGATGTTGGACATTCTATCCTCCACCTGTTCCATTTTGAGATTTAAAGTGAAAAAAATTTCCACATTATCACGACTAAAGAAAAAGTACAAATGTCTTGTAAAAAATTTAAGTGATATTTTTAAAAAAAACTTATTAAAATTAGGTTAGATTTCTCTTAATATGCAAAAAAGAGTTTATCTTGTTTTATGGGTAAAAATTTTTGCACTTCTTCTTTTGATAATTACATTTCATTTTAACTTTATTGATTGTTAAAATAATTTAACTATCCTTAATTGAAAATAATTATATACCTTTCATAATTAATATTAACTCAAAAAATTATTTAATTCATATAGATAAAAATATAATAACTTCAACATAAATACTTTATTTTCATTTAATAATTTTTATATTATAATCTTTGAGAATTATTTATAACTTTATTAATTTACTATGTTATTTTATTTTGTATTCAACTTATATTGTTAGAATTTTAAATTAGTTATATTTATTTGGTAATTTAATTATGTGATATATATTTTTAGTTTTTAATTCTTTAATGTTTTTAAGTGTTTATACAAATGATATTTACATTTAAAAAATCAATGGTAAATTTAATTTTGATTTTTTTAATCAATTTTTTAATAAAAGTGATAGGATATAATATTTAAAATATTATATGTATTGAAAAAATTAATATAAAATAAAATAATTAAAAAAATACTTTATATGTATTAATTTAAAAAAAAAATAGAACCAATTAAATTAATATAAATTGATAAAGTATACTTTTTAGTTATTTATTTTATATGAATTTTATCAATACATATAATAGTTTTTGTATTGTACCCTATCATGTTTATTTTAAAAAATTGAATAAAGAAAATAAAAATTAAATTCACAGTTGATTTTTAAAAAAAATATAATTATCATTTATATAAACACTTAAAAGCAGTGTTCAATTAAACTTTAAAAATATATATTGCATAATTAAATCAGAAAATAAATAAAACTATTTTAATAAAATTTTAACCATATAAGTTGAATACATAATAAAATAACATAATGAATTAATAAAATTATAAATAGTCATGAGTGATTATTATATAAAAACTATTAAATCAAAATTAATTATTTGTATTAAAATTATTAGATTTTTATTACGTATGAATAACTAAATAATTTTTTAAGTTAATAATAATTATTGTGAAATATATATAATCATTTGAAATTAAAAGTAATTAAGTCATTTAAATTGTTAATAAAATCAAAATAGAGTGCAATTATTAAGAAAAAGAATGCAAAAATCTCTACTTTCGTTTTATTTATATGCAAGTTCTCAGGACAAATTAATTTTTTTATATTTTATGTTAAATCACTTATTCTTCTTGTAATTTCTGTTTATATGCCTGTTATATTTCTTGAAATTTCCATCTTTGGTTTAAAAAAAGAAAAAAATAATTCCCAACGCTGTACTTAATTATACATGGCACAACAGTCTTTCACTAGTTTAGTGATAATGGATATGACACCATTTTAAAAAGGGAGGGTTTGGATCCTCCAACCCCACTTTCTCTAAAAATGCTTGGTTATAATTAAGTTTGTGCTGGTACAAATTTATAATCATTAGATTTTATATTAGTGTCATGAATCACACTAATATCAAATATACACATTTTTATATTATGAATTCACATGAAGAAATATAAAATTTATTTTAATTACTTTTTGAGATGAAGTAAATTAAAGAAAATATTTATCGGATGAAAAAAAAAATTCACTTTAAAAAAATTAATCGAGGAATCGAATAAGGTGAAAATCATGTATGATATTTAAATATAAATTCATCAACTATATTTAGGTAAATATTTTTTAATAATTAATGAAATCCCATATTGTTTTAGATCTCTTTAATTAACATATCAACTATTCAAAAGATTCTAGTAGGTCTGATTTCGAGTGTTTGGCTTAGATTGCATGAAAAGAAATTTGGTAAGGCAAAATCATATACAACAATTTTTTTTTTCAAAGGGAAAAATTTTGTTCACATTACTTGGCATGTTAATCAAAATTATGTCTTACATAAACTTTAAAAATTATGAAAACTCAAGTATGAATTCCAACATGAATTTAATAGTTAAAACAATCTGAATTACCCTTTAATTTTAAAATTTTTCTTTATTTATGAACATTAAAAATTATTATTTCTTCGATTCATTACTTCAACTCGGACTCCTGTATGTACATGCAATCATAAACATACCACAAACGCAGTCAGGTTTCTCCTGGCCATTGGATGTGGATGACCATATGTCTACAGCTCATTTCTTTTTTTTTAAAAAAAAAATTAATTTTTATATTTAATTTAAAAGCTTTTTAAAAGTACTATAATTTTGAATATTTTACATATGATTAATATTTTGCTTATCGTTATAGAATATATAAGAAACAAGTAATTGATTTAAATAATAGTTAATATATGTCAAAAATATATTTTATGTACATCTTTTATTAAGAATGTCATAGGAAATATATTTATATTTAAAATGAAATTATAATAGATTTTGGGTAAACTGGTTTGTAATTGAAATTTTAAGATAAAATTATTTTCTTTTTGGATAACAATTTTAAAAAAGTAAAGTTTTATAAAATTGAATAAAAAAATATAATTATGTGACTTATATTATATACTTCTAAATCTCTTTCATTGTACCAATTCAGAAAAAAAAATATGAGATTAAAATGAAAAATAAAAAAAGTATACTTGTAAAAAATATAAAAAATTAGCTGGCAACGAATCCTATGATTAGATATGCAATACAAAATTACGAGTCTTATTTTTATTAGTAAAATATAAAATATTTAATTTATATATTGCACATCTAACTGTAAATTGTAATGCATCCGGTATAAATAGGAATCTTCCCTATCACTATTTTTTTTTTTCCTGAGTCAAGATAGCAGCGGCTCCGTACTGTTTCAATATCGCAAATGTAGTATTGATTTTGCATATCATGCATCCATGCAACGACAACTTATATATATATCAAGGCGAACATTTTGTTGATAAGTAAACCTCAAATGGTACGTACGACAAAATTTACCCTCCAAAATTTCTTCAAGGATTTTCTGTTTGTTTTGAAAAGTAATATAGGATTATGATTAATGTTTTTGTCTCAATTTACAAATTCTCAATCCAAGAACGTTCCTCGAAAGTACGTACTTTAAAACACTGAAAAAAGCTGTTGTTTTTGGAGTTAATGGAACTGGATTTATCGAAGTAGATACATATCTATCTTTCCTGCCTATCAACTTACCAATTTTTTTCTTTTTTCTCTGTTCTTGTCCATGCATGGCCATTATCGACCTCTTATACCTTTATTCTCAACGTGGAAAACACATTATTGGGTGCATTGCCAATGGTGCCCATTCAAAATTCTATTTGTTGGTTGATTTGACAAGGGTTAGTTCTGGAATCAAACCTTGATTGTTGTTTGCATGTATATATAAGATGAATAACGTTGGATTATGAGAGGAAAAAGAAAAGAAAAGAAAAAGAAGCTTTAGCTAGGTATCAAGACAAGGGGAAGATTCCTGGAAGTGAGGATTGTTGATGGGTATTTTTGATGATTATGACATTAATCTTTGTTTTGATCTACTTTTTGTGCTTTCAACTTTTTCGAGATATGTATAGTTGTATACATATGAAAATTGTGGCTTGCTTTAATCATTAAAAATTAATAATGGCGGTATGGAGTCTGCGTCGATCAAGTACTTAGTTGTCGATCAAGTACTTAGTTGTCAGAGTTATTAGTTTAGGGGTTCACCACTTCCCAATCTATAACTAAAAAAATGTGTTAGTTGCAATATTATAATTCTATAATTAACATGAAATTCTAGTAAAAAATGGAATTTACAAGTGCATAAAATAGTTAAACATATCAACAATGATTAATGAACCAAAATATAACAAATTCTTATTTTGTTTAAATGAAGGATTAAGAGACAAGTTTCGATTAATTTCACACACGCTACATACCCATTTCTTGTAAAATTTTTACTTTTTTTAATAGAAATTCTTGCATATGCATTGTGTTTAATTTGATATCAAATCTCCTCCTCCACCTCTTAAGCTTCTTATATGGAATTGAATTCTTATTTTCTGTAATGAATTATTCTGCTATTTAGATAAGAACGATGATGACTCTTCCATCTTTGTCATGTTTCACGTGCAGTTGAATTCAATTTAGTTAAATAATTAAACCCAAATAATTAATAAAAATATATATGTATGTATGTATGTATATATTGTGTTTGTAAAGTGCAAAGTGATGAAAATTTTGATATATTATTTTATTTATATTGGAAAAAAAAGACTGAAGTTTAAATTTAAATCATGTTTCAATAATGCCGCACAAAATTTTAATCATTAGTGTTTATTCATCTTACCTCATTAATTCATTTTTTTATGCAAATTACATGTTTGAAATTTATTATTTATAATTTTTTATAATGACTTTTGATAATAAATAGGTACAAAATTATAATTAATTCAAATTAAATCAATGCATTCTGTCATAGAATAAAATTCTGTCACTGCATTTAGACTTCTAATAAAAAAAAACAGAAAATTAGTATTGAAATAGAGTATAGATACTCTGACAATAATATTCAAACAATGTTTCTTTATTTATGGGAATTGATTGCAATTACAGGAGTTAGACCATTGAGTACTCCTCCAACATCCACTAGGCTGTTTGCCGATTAAATAAGAAAAGCTGGTGGAAGACCAAAACAAGCACTTACAAGTAAGAAAACCGACTCGAAATTGAATTAACACTAATAAATTTTAACAAGTTTAGTTTGATTATATATATATATATATATATATAAACTGCATTAAGTACCAATATTTCTTAGTTAAAATAGTAAAAAATTTAAATTTCTTTAAATAAAATTTTAGTATCGATTTTTTATATAAAGAAAATAAGTTCAAACTTAGATCCAATCAACTCAAATTTTTAAATATTCAAAATTATTATGGCTACTGAATATAAAATACATAAGATAAAATATTTTATTTAAGTAATATATAACTATAACTAAGCTAACCAGATAGTTTGAACTAGTCGATAAAATTCAATCGATTAATCTAGTAAATTAAATTTCAGTAAAATTTTTATTTTATTTATTTATAAATATATAATTTTAGCTATTTGATTTCAATTTTAAACGAAATCACCTATTTTCACATTTAAAATTCTAAATACACATATATTAGATTATTTATATAAGTTTATTTTTTCATATTTTAGAAAAATATTCAAATATCAAAAAAATTATATTAAAAAACATCGTGAATTGTAAGGTGAGTAAATAAAAATTTTATTAAAAATGTCTAATTATTAACTCAATGGTTGGCAAGTATTTGAAATCGTCTCATTAATGAGAAATAGTAAGATGTTAATATTAAAAAAACTATTAGCTCAATTTTTAAAAAAATAGTTAAATATAGTAATAATTATTTTACACACATGACTAAATTGGTTTTTTCCTCCTCTTTAGGTAGGTTTTTTTTGTCTTTTTTTTCTTTAAGTGTTTTTTTTTTTTTTTTTATATATTAAAGAGAAAAACTTCTGGCATGTTTTGTTGCAGTGGTGTGCTTGCTTTATTATATATAACACATTGCATTATATATATATATAATTTTTTTCTTACAATAATAATCAAAAGATGGATAAGGCCATTTCTATGAATTTTTATTCTCTGATTTGTCCACATATATATACTGTTTGGTTGGATAGGATACTCACAATCTCTCTCTTTTGTATTTATGTTTGTTTTTTTAATGTATTTATTTCTAAAAGCAACTTAATCATATCAATAATATTATTAATTACTATTTATCCTATATACTTTATTATATTATACTACTTTATTTTTAATATTTAAAATTTATATTATTTTTCCTTTTATTTTATAAAATTACACTCTTTACCCCTTTCTTTAATTTTTCCAACTAAATTATCAAGTGAATACTATTTACTCCCTCTACTTAATATATTATACAATTAGCTCCTCATATTTAGAAATTATTTTTTATTATTAAACTAATTTTCTTGAAATTTAACTATACATAAAATGATAATTATATTGTTTATTTAAAAATATAAAATGCGTAATTTTAATATTATATAATTTTTTAGAAGGGATAAATAGTACAGTTCTACAAAATAAAATGAGAAAATTATAAATTTTAGATATTAGAGATCAAGTAGTATAACATAACAAATCATAGGGAGACAAATAGTAATTCACCCTAATATTTGATAGAGTATAAATTTTATTATTTTTAAAATTTTATCTTAAACATCTTAAAATCAATATATTCTATAAATTATAGTAATATGAACATAAAAAAAATTACATGCATTGAAATTTGAAAAATATTATGATTGAATTTTTTATTTTAATTCATAACCTTATTTTATTAATTCGAATTTTTTTTACTATTTTCTGCATTTAAAACTATTTGAAATCACACATTTGTTTATTTTAATATTATGTGAATTAAATAAAATTAAAAATATAGATTAAAGAATAAAATATAAAAATTAATTATATAAAATTTAGAGGTAACATTATGTAAATTATTAGTGATGCCGGTTCATTTTGTAAATTAGTTTGCAGAGTATTTGATTCAATTGATTTACCTAATTGATAAAGATTTTTTTTTTTACCAAACAACTCAATTATAGATTTTAGATAAGGTTTTTCTGGCTTATCTATTCCCAAAGTCTCCTCATTTTTCTTTCACCTCTTTCTTGGTCTTCTTCATCTACTTATTTTCCATGGTTTTGGGTGATTTTTAGCTTCTTTTTTTTTTTTACCAAAAACCAACCAAATATCTCACTTTTTAATATTGTAAACTAATTATGTTTGAGTTTAATTTCTAAACAGAGTGGGTTTATCCCATTCAAATAAGCTTTTGTTTATACTTTATTCTTATTTTGTTGATTATTAACAGTTGTTTGATCTGTCCAGTGGAACGAGCTATGAATTTATAGATCATGATAGTGGTGATTAAAAGTGGTAATCGGCTCTTTAGTTGCATCAATATAATGTTTTAGATAAAAAGACTTTTTTCTTATGTTCTGAGAAGATATTTGAGTTTATTATTTATTTTTATTGTTATATATTTTTGAAAGAAATATCCTTTATTAATTTTAAAGTTATTTACAGTAATTTTTTTTTTATTGAAATGCCTAACTCTTCATTTAATTGAATGAATCTCATCAAATTTGATGACAAAAAATTATGAGAGCAGCAATTGTACAAAATTTTACAGTTGTTTCTCGATAAGTTACAATATTTAATAAAGAAAAATTTTACTCTATTTTTTTAAAATTATTTTAATTAGAAACGAAAATTTTAAATGAAAATAAAATTAAAAGAAAAATTAAATCTATTTTAAAAAGCAAAAAATAAAAAATTTATTAATATAAATAAAATTATTAATATTGTTTACAATAAATAAGTTATAAAATTATTTTTAGTTAATAGGTATTAAAAATTTATTTAATTTAATCTGAATAAAATTATAAAAATTACTAATTTTTTTTTTAAATAACAAAAATAATTTTATTCCAGTAGGTTGTTTATTGATTATAACTTTATTTTATTTTATAATTTACAGGACCGGATTTCGGGTTCCTAAGAAAATAAAATAATACTATAAAAATCGGGTAGAAACCGTGTGGTAGAGTAGTACGGACCCCACTCTGTGGTACAACGCGCTTTATGTGGACCCCAAACACAATCCAAAATACGATACACTAAACCCACAGCGCTCACACCCGTCGCAAAAGAGAACAAAAAAACAAAAAGGAGTAAGCTTTGCTGCTAATGTTTGGCGACGGTTTTAACCGACAACAATAAACGACGAGCAAAAACGAAGACGATGAACCGAACCTAACCCTTGCATGATATTTAGCAGAATCCATGGACACAACCCATACATACATGCATACATGCATGGTTGACAACACACCCACATCCACATGAATCATTAGCACATTCGTTTTTGGATTCTAGTCCTTCATTAGCAATTATTTGGCCTTTATATATATAGCTCCATATTTTCCTCCTTTTTAGCAGATAGATTTGAATTGAATTTATTCTTCTTGTTTTTGCTGCTCCCTTCTTTCTTTCTTATTGTTCTGTGCCGCATGGTGATCTCTTTTGTTGATGGTCGTTGCTTCTTTCTGTCGCCTATACCAACAGCAGAAGATTCTGTTTTTTCTGCTGCTGTTGTTGGTGATAGGGATTTCTTTTCTTTTGGGTGCTAATAATGGCGCAGAAGAGGCAGTATGAAGAGGGTAAGCCTCGTTCTGATGGTAATGTTCCTGATGAGAAGAGGAGGAAGTTTAATTTGAAAAAGTAAGTTTGTTTTTTTTTTTTTTTGATTATCTATTGGTTCCTGATTTTGTTGTGCTATAGTTGATTGAATTTGAATTGGGTTTTATTCAATTTTTAAACTTGATTTTGATTTAAAGAGTTAACTGGAAATATGGATTAAGGATCCATGTGATTCTATGAGGCAAGTTTAGAGTACAAGTGAAATGTTCTTAGGTGAAGTTGCTTACAGAGTGTGCTCTGCCCATCTTGACAATTATCGTAATCTGATGAGAAAAGATGAATAAGAGGTGGATTGGGTCGCTCTAGAGTGTTGTTGGGAAAATTGATGTTGGTAGTGCTGTCAAATGTCAAATGCCGCATTGGGATTTCTGAATTAATAAGGAAATTGTTCGTGTAAATGTGATTGAAGAATTTTTTGTTGGGTGCACCTGCTAAATTTAAAATCTTTGAAACGCGTGCTTTCCTTTATGGAAGACGGGTACATTTTCCTTGATATTATTGGTGATCGACACTTACATTTTTGTTTTCTATTATTAGCATTTTCCTTACGAGCTACTTTTCCATACATTTTGTGCTTGTTATTCTTTTCTCTTTCTGTGCCTAATGTGTTTGTTAATGTTGTCTAGTGTGGTTCAGGAGGCAATTAAGGTGGACTCTGTTCAGCGTTTGTTGGTGCCAATTCTGGAGCCATTAATTCGTCGAGTGGTATGTGTGTTCCCATGATCACTTTTGTTGCAGTAATGGTCAGCATACTATAGAGTTAGAGTTACACTTGGATGTTTATTCAGTAATTTGTTGTTTGCGATAGACTTAAAGACAACTGTTTATGAAATGGAGCATCATATTCTCCCTGATATTACCAACGACCTCTCCTGTACTGTTGCTGTTTATTAAATACTCCCTTATTTTGCCTTTGCAGGTCAAAGAGGAAGTTGAATTGGCTCTTAAAAAACATTTGGCCAACATTAAACGGTAAGAATCAATAGTCTGAAGATGTTGGCTTTTTAGACATTCAGCTGAGGACAGTTGGAAGAGGGAGTGAGATTTATGTGTTCTTAGAAGCTTGTGAGTGGTGAAGTCTATCAATCTTTGGCATGACCTATTAAATTAGTTCATTTTCCTTTTTTTTTTTTTTTTGCATTTTGTGCAGAAGCTGTGGGAAAGAAAAAGATTTTGCAGAATCAAGAAGCTTCAAACTGCAGTTCTCAAACAGCCTCTCTCTTCCAGTGTTCACTGGAGCTCGAATTGAAGGAGAAGAATGCTCTTCTATTAAAGTAGTTCTGATTGATACTCTTACTGGGAAAATTGTTAACACTGGCCCTGAATGTTCTGCAAAGGTGGAAATTGTTGTCCTCGAAGGTGATTTTGATGGTGAGGAGGGTGACAATTGGACACATGATGAATTTAAGAATAATATTGTCAGAGAAAGAGAAGGAAAGAAACCTCTTCTTACAGGGGATGTGTTTCTGAATCTAAATGAGGGGATTGGTTTGGTGGGTGAGATTTCATTTACAGATAATTCAAGCTGGACAAGAAGTCGTAAATTCAGGCTTGGGGCAAGATTTGTGGATAACTTTGATGGAACCAATGTAAGGGAGGCGAAGACAGAATCCTTCATTGTCAGGGATCACCGGGGAGAATGTGAGTACTTGTTCATGCATTCATATTTGATGACCAAGGACATTAGAATTATATCTTTATGCATTTATTTACTGTTTTAAACAAATTGACTAAATTTAAATGGTGTCTTAGATAATAAATGGATAATGATTACTCTGAATAGAGTTGTGCAACCTTGTATTACTTTGGAAACATGTAACATCTGTGAGTATGCGCATTATATCCCTGTAATAACTGTGGGAGAGTAGATTGGAGAAGGAAAATGGATGTGAAATTGTTATTCCTTTCAAATAGTGGTCAATTACTACCTTTTTTTAAAAAACTTCGTGGATTTGTGCTATAACACCAAACATTTAGCACCCAATGGCTTTACTGATTCCTAGCCCATAACATAACACACTTATCACTTGGCTTTTTGTATTAGAGTATGCTTGTATTGCTCTCCCACAACCTTGTTTTCACAGATTAGGTTGCTTCCATTTTGCTTACCACTACTACAGGTTTTAATTCTAGTGTACACTTGCAAAAGAAGAAGATAACGGGAGTCATAGGAAATTGAGAACACATTTCCTGAATATGCTGTAGAATTATCAGTCAGAAGTTGGAACCACAAGATTTATTCTAATTTCTGCATCTAAGTGAAAAAAGCATTGTTCTTGCCTGGTTAAGAGATTCCAACTTAGGTTCTATCATCAAAATATATGAACTTTATGATTCTAAAGTTGGCTATCATTCCTTAAAGGACAGTCCAGTGGTGAAGGCTTATGATCTTCATTAGAAGGTCTTGTAATTGAACACGCTAGGTGGGATGGTTGGGAAAATTGGAAGGAGAGATCTAGCCTCACTTGTGTAGCTTCTTTAATGTTCTAAAAAGGCAAAGCTGTACGCCAGGTGAAATACATGAATTTGACACATCCTTTGGAAGTTCACTTAGGTTAATAAGGAGAAGGGAGATTAGTTTAATTATCATGCTGATGATACTAGGGAATTTTGTTTTGACTATTGGTTTCTGGTTGCAGTGTACAAGAAGCACCACCCTCCATCCCTCTTTGATGAGGTATGGAGGTTGGAAAAGATTGGCAAAGATGGGGCTTTCCATAAGCGTTTGAGCCGGGAAAATATTAATACCGTGAAGGATTTTCTGACTCAGCTTTTTATGGACCCTCAGCGCCTTCGACATGTATGAATTCACTGCTTTTTCTAATCCCATGTATTATAATTTATATTATTATATTTTTTGCCTTTGTTATAATTTCTCAATGCATCCCTCTAAAGATTTTGATTTAGTCAAGGTTTATCATTTTCTTTTTTTTTTTCTTAAGGATGATGCATTTATGAAGTGATAATAAATTTTTCAAAAGTTGGGTGATAGGGAAAATAATTTTTCAAAATTAGAATCTGAAAACTGTGGACTGTAGATTCCATTCAACCAAACATATAGTGTTCTAATATTGTGCCTATGCCTCATTAAAACTCTAAAACTTTAATAAATAAGTTCAGTTACTGTGATGTGTTCAAATTATGGTTTGGATTGGTATATAATGTTTATATATTGATTGTATGTAGGTTCTAGGCACAGGTATGTCTGCTAAGATGTGGGAAGTTACCGTTGAGCATGCTCGGACATGTGTACTTGATAAGAGAATGTACTTGTATTATGCTCCTGGTTCTCAGCAGAAAAGTGGAGTTGTCTTCAATGTTGTGGGACAAGTAGTGGGACTACTTTCAGAGTGCCAGTATGTTGTTATAGATAAGCTGTCTGAAGCTGAAAAGGCATACTTCTATTACAATCCTAACTTTGTTATATTCCATCTTCATATTCGTTCTTCAGTTATTTTTGGTTTCTTACGGTCGACTTTGCCAGGTTGATGCTCAAAACTTGGTTATTGCTGCATTTGAACACCCAGAGGAGGTCTTATCATTTGAGGATGAAGCTTCTCTTATGGATGGCTCTTCACACTTGTCTAACATTCCTTACCCCTTGAGCTCGCCCAGGACAGAGTCCAATGGGGACAAACTTTTGGCTTCACATAAGATGGGAGGATTTGATTATACACAAGCAAATGCATCTTCTCCAGATATCATTTCATCTATGTATTCTGTTGGGGGTGTGAACAGCTTGGATGATTATGCTTTACACAGCATCGAAAATATGGGTCTTAGATATGATCAGACTTTGAGTTTCCCGAGCCACGTATCCAACCCCCTGATATGTGATACTGATGCTGTGACTCAAGCTTTCTGTGATGAGGATCACCTGAGGTTTTTTGATTCAGATCTTCAGTCTCAGAACCTTGGTTTGGAAGCACAAGCTGATTTACAGAGTGCCATTGACAGCTTCCTGTGGACGACGCGATCAACAACTCTTGCCATTGGAAAGGCTCAGAGGAGATGGACAAAGATCTCTAGTGTGTTGAAATGGTTCACTATTAGGAAGCATGTGGCTTCGAAAAAGACTCGCGTTGCAGAGATTCAGAGATACAAGTGACACACTTGGAAACAGTTATTGTGTCAGTGGAAAATATAGTGTTAGAATGCTGCCCAGTTTTGTGCGCAGTGGTAGAAACAAGTCAGCTTCGATAGTTGTAGATACATCCGAATCTGATCTTATGTCTTGGCTCGCCTGTGAAGATTAGGAAACCTTTTATTTTCACATTAAAAATGTAAATATGTAGGTTTGATGCTTACATAAAATCTGGCATGCTGCTGGTTGTACTTGTAGTTGCTCAAGTTGATGCCTGAATACAGAGAGATAAAGCTGCAAAAACTCTATGCTCAGTATCCTCTTTTTTTTTCCCCCCATATTGGATTATCATTTTGCATTTGTGAAATTTGCTCAATTAAAAAGCAATTGAATTTTTTATCACTTAGATTCAAAATCTTTAACTGGTATTTATGCAAAGCCTTGACTTGACTTGATTCCCACGTATATCATCTTTGACAAGTACTTGTTTTGTGCATTTATATTTGTTTGGCAGGTAGGTACATCTCATACCTTGAAGTTCATATGAGAACAACATTTGGTACACAAAAATTTCAAACATTGAACCAAAAGTAGTGGTAGTGTAAGAACCGCAACTGCAATTAGTCAAATTCTGGAACCAAGGTTAAAAAAAAAAATTAAAAAAAAATCTATATATATATTCAATCCTCAGCCCTGAAGTCATTAAACCAAAAATTTCATAAGTGTCTATCTTAATATTTGAGTATTTATTTTAAAAACTAATGTGTTAAATTATTAAAAATTCTAATTTTTTATTAAAAATAAAATATTTACCTATATTTATTTAGTATTATTTTTAAACTAAAATACTATTATACATATCTAAATACTACTCAAATTCTAAAGATATTTATATACTACATGTTTTTCTACCTTAAATCACTCAAATATTTTTTTCAAATCATTAAAAACTTTTAGTTTTAAAAACTTTAAATATATAATAATATAATAATTATTTAATATTAGTTTTCAAATACTCTGATACTAATCTAATAATTTTAAAAATTTATATTATTATAACTAAAAATGGTAATAAAAATTAAATTTATAACTAATCTTATATTTCAGTATTCACTTCTAAAATTTTGTATAAATTATTAAACTTTAGAATAAACCAGTATACTATTTATTATACTATTAATAGAAATTTATTATACTATTTATTTATGCTAAAATTTTTATTATACTATTTTTCAATCTATATAAATTCTTTGTATAAATTTTATTATTTATATATATCCTATAATTTAAAATTTTCACTAATAAAATATATTAAAATTTAAATAAATAATTTATTAATAAGTAGCCCGCGGTAAAAGCGCGGCTAGTATAAAATTAAATATCCACCTTCTTGTGATGAAGCTACCATTTTTTCCATATTTATACTGTCCAGTCCATCCCAAAGCATCTCTCAAGTCATCCAGTAACCCAAGTAAATTAATGGCCAATCCAAGAGGTCATGTCATTGTTGTCACTTATCCTGCTCAAGGTCACATAAACCCTCTCCTTCAGTTTGCTAAACGCTTAGCCTCCAAAGGCCTCAAGGCCACTCTCGCCACCACTCCCTACACTATCAACTCCATTAATTCTCATACAGTAGATGTTGAACCCATCTCTGATGGATTTGATGATGGTGGTTACAAGCAATCCTCAGGCCTTCAAGCTTACTTAGAATCATTTAGAACTGTTGGTTCAAGAACACTCAATGATCTTATCTTTAAGTTCAAGAATTCTGGCTCTCCTGTTTCTTGTATCGTGTATGATTCTTTGCTGACATGGGCTCTTGATGTTGCTAGAGAGCAAGGGATTTATGCTGCTATGTTCTTGACCAACTCAGCTTCTGTGTGCTCCATGTATTGGCCAATAGATAAGGGTGTTTTGACTCTTCCTTTGAAGCAAGACACTGTTCCTGTGTCATTCCCTGGCCTTCCTCCACTAGGTTTCAATGATTTGCCAAGTTTTCTTGCATCTCCATCACTTCAAAGTCACTCTGTTTATTTGGCATTAATCTTGGAGATGTTTAAGAGTTTAGACATAACTGATTGGGTGTTCTGTAACTCCTTTGAAGACCTGGAGATTGAGGTAACTTTTGTTCCTTTTTTTTTGGCACGGTTTTTAGCTGTTAACTTAAATAGGGCTAAAAGAATCATATAAGTATAGAATTTTGTTCTATCTTATGGGATCATGACCCTGATGAATAATTTAATTAGCCAAGAAAGTATTTAACTTTTTAAGTTTTAATTCATTCACTGCTTTGACTGTTGAAAAGCTAGTAGAAGCAATGAAGGGAGTCTGGCCAGTGCTGATGGTCGGTCCAATGGTGCCATCAGCATATCTAGACCAACAAATTGATGGAGATATAGCATATGGAGCCAATCTTTGGAAACCAACAAGTGACCACTGCCTGAAATGGCTAGACTCAAAGCCACCAAGTTCAGTGGTTTATTTGTCTTTCGGAAGCATGGCAAACATTTCAGTTAAACAAGTTGAAGAAATGGCAGCGGGTCTCAAAGCAAGCAACCGGCCTTTCTTATGGGTTATGAAGGAATCAGAGGACAAGTTACCCCTTGAATTTCTAAACTCAGTAGGTGAGACAGGACTGGTTGTACCCTGGTGCAATCAACTAGAAGTGCTGGCTCATCAAGCTGTAGGCTGCTTTGTCACACATTGCGGATGGAATTCTACGCTGGAAGGGTTGAGCTTAGGCGTGCCGATGGTTGGTGTAACGCAGGGTAGTGACCAGCCGACAAATGCCAAGTTTGTGGAGGATGGGTGGAAGGTGGGAATAAGAGCTGAGAAAGATGAAGATGGGATTGTAACTAGAGAGGAACTTGAGAAATGTTTGAAGCAAGTAATGGCTGGAGAGGAAAGTCAAGAAATTAAAAGAAATGCCTCTAAATGGAGAGATCTCGCTAAGAGAGCTGTCAGTACAGGTGGGAGCTCGGATACGAACATCAATCAATTTGTAGTGAAGTTGCTGGAGGGG
>CATIWM010174040.1:0-31680 GCA_949671775.1 Mallotus repandus
GTGGGTAATCACTTCCATCAAAGAATGGTCTAAGTGAAGAAACGTTTTGAGTTTCACTCCCCATGATCTTGACTTCTAGCAATTAAGTTCCTAGAATTCAAGCTCTGATACCACTTGTAGAATGCCTTAGAGGGGGGTGAATAAGGCAATCAAATTAGAATCGACAGTAATTGAAATTTAAATAAAAATAGAAAGAACGTTGGGAAGAAAGAATAAAGAACACAATGATTTAAGGAGTTTGAATTCAACAACAATCCTACGTCTCCACCTAACTTATCCCCAAGTTAGGATTTTCAATCACCCATAATCTTATTCACAAGATTACACAAGAGTTTAAGGCTCACTGTTACAACCTTACAGACAAGAGTTTCTAGGCTCACTCTTACAACCTTACAGACAAGAGTTTCTAGGCTCACTCTTAAACTAAATCCCAAGTGTTTTAATGGCTAAAAACTTAAACCAATTCCTTTAGAAATAAATCTCACTTCCCTTCTAATCTATCCCCAGGCTTAGATGAAGTAGAAATTCTATTTCTAACACACAACCAACTCTCACAAGAGTTAATGAAACAGAGAATGAATAAATTGAAATTTGAGAGCTTTGATGAATGCTTAAATGATAAACAATTTTTCTTGGGTTTCTTAGCATTCAATGGAGCTCTTGGAGGTGTTTATATAGATAAACACTCAAAAATATAGTTGTTGGAATATACACGGTCCGTGCAGCGGACTCGTGTGCGTTAATTTTGCACAACACGGTCCGTGCAACAGACCCGTGTGCATCAATTTTGTGCAACATGGTCCGTGTACTTCTGCACGCCTCACCAACACGGTTCGTGCAGTCAGACCCGTGTGCGTTAATTTTTCTGCACGCCTCGCCAACACGGTTCGTGCAATCAGACCCGTGTGCGTTAATGTTTCTGCACGCCTCGCCAACACGGACCATGTAATAGAACCATGTGTGTGAAATTTTTATGCACGCCTTGCCAACACCAACACGGACCGTGCAACAGACCCGTGTGCTTGAAATTCGCGCAACATGGTCCGTGTAATAGACCCGTGAATTTCGCGCAGCACGGTCCGTGTTGACTCACACGGTCCGTGAACCTAGAATTGGCCTTATATATCTTCATGAAAGTTGTATATAATTGTCTTATCTTTCTATAGCACTTTGAATCAGCTCATTTTGACATCTGTAGCTCAAGATATTACTCAAATACTGAGAGCTGCTCAACATAAGATGAATGCTGCATATGCTGACTTTGATTCAATATTTGCATATCCAAATGAACTTGGATTTTGACGAGAAGATCAATATGGAAATATTAAGATGTCTAATTCAAATTTCAAGAAGACCTCTTCCTCATTTTAGATCTCTAAGAATGTTGAAATCTTCCTTGAATCTCGGAGGTCACATTAGCCAAAAGCGTGCTTAACTCCATTTTGATTTGCATATTAGTCCTAGCTTGTACACACTTAAATAAACATGTTAAATGCTCAAAATTAAGATTGTTATGATCAAAATTAAGATTTATTATTGCTAAGGTCAACATCTCAAAATATTGCTGAAGCTTGAGAGGGTGATACAAATTGTCCATAAAGTGTTTGTTATCTAAGGAGGTGAGTATATAAATCAATTGGATTCTAATGTGCAATTGTGTGAATATGTGATTATGAATGTGAAATTGATGATTTATGGTTTGATTGAAATATGTTTTCTATGAAACTTCAATTGGATTTATCTATGTCCTATTATATGAATATTAAATAATTATAGATTGTTTATGTTTGTACTATGTGAATATATGATAAATGACAAATTTATGATTGCGGTAATTACTTGTTATATAATTGCACTTGATCATTTTCATATGAATATAAGAGAATGTTGTGACCAACTTGACTAATATTTGCAAATCACTTGGAAAATATTAATGATCAAAGGATATCACTTGATTCACTTGTTATATGCTAGCCAGCAAAATCAATTGTCCCTTGTCACTTGTTTCACTTGAACCCAGGTGCAGTATTATCTTGCAAGGTCACAAAAAATAAAAAGAACCAAGGCATATGCATATGTAATATTTGAATTTTGTATTTATTTTGTGAGGTGTTTGAAATGTTTGTTAAAAAAGCCTTTAGAATTTAATTGATGTTTATATTTATTGAGTTGCGACTCACCAAATCACAATTATTTTTCCAGATAGTGAAGCTTGAAGTATGACTATTTTTAAGCATATAGCATGGTAGTTAAAGCATGGAGTATAGGTTATCGGCCGAACCAAGACTCTCTCTCCTTGTAGCATACATATGTTCACTAGTTAATGTAAATGTTTGTATGTGTGTATGGATAAACATAAATGTGTGTATAATAACTACATGTGAATAAAGGATGCTTAATAATAATATGAGATATCATGACGTGTAATAATACTAAGTGTCTAGGGTGTTACATTATAGTTTCGTATCAGAGCAGAGATAGGACTCCATGAGGGACAAGCATAAGAGCATAATAGAACATGTGCATTTATATACATTATCATATAACATATCCTTATATGTCTATAGGGTATCCATAAGGAGAGAGGAGACGACCGAATGGCATTCCATGGCAGTATCACATTAACCACTATGAGATCAACCTATTAATAGGGTTGGATCTCATGCACATTCTCATGCACAACATGTACCTCATGAACAAATACATCTTGAGCAATATGAACAGAAAGTACAGGGACCACAGGAGGATAAAGAGAGGAGATATGATAAATTAAGAAAATAGGGTACAGTTTATTTCTTTGGCACTACAGATCCATCAATTGTGAAAATATGGCTAAAAAGGACATAGAGTGTTCTAAATTTTATGAAATGCACACCACAAGAAAAGTTTGACTATGCAGTATCTTTATTACAAGAGGATGCATATGCTTGGTGGGAAACAGTACCTGATAGTGATGTTCAGCCTCCAGTTCTTACATGGGATGATTTTCTTCGTGAGTTTAGCAATAATTATATGCCAGAAGTATATAGAGATGATAAAAGAAGGGAATTCTTAAATTTAAAGCAAGGGACAATGACCGTGGCTGAATATAAGGTGAAGTTCAATCAGTTATCTCATTATGCATCTTCATTGGTAGCCACTGATAAAGATAAATGCTGAATGTTTGAGGAAGGATTAAGATATGAGCTCAGAGAAAAGATTACTCCTGCAGACCTGGAGAGTTATGCTAAGCTAAAGACAGCCATAATTAGAGCTCAGAGGTTAGTAAAAGAAGGGTTAGAACTACGAATAAAAAGGGGATCAAGTGATATTGTAGAAAGTTCTAGTAGGAAACAAAGTAGATGTGAAGGATACATACCACCACAGCCTAGTACTAGGGGTGGACATTTTAATTATAGAAGCAGGGGATTTGGAACTCCATCTTTTGTAAGTAGAGGCCAGAGTCACATTACGACACAAAGATCTACATGTGTACATTATGGGAGACAATATAGTGGAGAATGTAGAAAACTAACTGGCGGGTGTTTCTTTTATGGATCTCTTGATCATATCTCAGAGACTGTCCTAAAAAGACTAGAATGAGAGGGGGTAATGGAGGTAGAGCTATATGAGAACCTATAGTGGGAGTTTCAGCAACAAGTGGAGTTAGAGCAACGTCTAGTAGGGGTAGAGGTAGAGGTAGAACAACTACAGCTGGAAGAGGTATGAATATATCAGAAGGTCAGAGTTTTAGACCTTAAACATAAGCCAGAGTGTTTGCTATGACCATATAAGAAGTTATTGATGCCCTAGAAATTATCACCGGTAAAATTCTGATCCATGGTTTAGAAGCTTATGCATTAATTGATCCTGGTTCCACACATTCATTCATATCATTAGACATGGCATCACAATTATGTAAAGAGCATGAACCTTTAGGTTTTGATCTATATATGGGTACGCCTTTAGGAGAAATAATGGTGGTGAATAATATATGTCATGACTGTCCAATTTGTATTGATAAAATTGAGTTGGAAGTTAATCTGATATTGATGCCACTTCGTGAATTTGATGTGATACTGGGGAGGGATTGGTTGACTAAGCATCATGTAATAGTGAACTATTTTACTAAAGAGGTTATCATAGAATCTCCAAATCAACCAAGGGTTATGTTTTTAGGGGAAAGAAAAGTTGTACTTGTGTGTTTAATTTCTACTGTAAAAGCTTTTAAAATGGTGAGAGGTGGTTATGAAGCTTATTTAGCGCATGTGATGGATACCAAAATTGCTAATAATTAGCTTAAAAGTATTCCAGTGGTAAGGGAATTTCCAAATGTGTTTCCAGATGACTTACCGGGTTTGCCACCTGATAGAGAAGTAGAATTCACAATTGAATTAATACCGGGAGTAGCACCAATATCCATTTCACCATATAGGATGGCACCAGTTGAACTATTAGAATTGAAAACTCAGTTGCAGAAACTACTTGATAAGGGGTTCATTAAGCCTAGTGTGTCACCTTAGGGTGCTCCAGTACTATTTATGAAAAAGAAAGATGGGACAATGAGGCTGTGTATTGATTATAGGCAGTTGAACCGAGTCACCATGAAGAATAACTATCTGTTGACCTTAGCAATAATCAATCTTGATTTTGATCTTAAAAAACTTGATTTTGAGCATTTAACATGTTTGTTTAAGTGTGTATAAGCTAGGACTATAATGGAAATCAAAATGAAGTTAAGCGTGCTTATGGGCTAAATCGACCTTTGGGATTCCAGGAAGATTTCGGAAGCCTTAGACCTTTTAAATGAGAAAGTTTTCTTCTTAACATTTAAATTAAACATCACAAGCTTTCCAAATTGATCTTACTTGTCAAAATTAGAATTCATTTGGGTCTGGAAATCTTCAGTTAAAATCAGCATATGCAGTTTTCATTTTAATATAAGCAGCTCTCAGTATTTCAATAATATCTTCAGTTAAAGATGTCTAATTAAAGTGATTAAAAATTATATTTAAAGATAAGACAAATATATACAACTTTCATGAATAAATCTAAGGCTAATTTGATCGTCTTCAATGTCAAAAAGTCATGATTCCGACCGGGACCAACATTCTTTCATTTTTGCTTATTTGTTTTTAAGTTTTGATTTTTGTTCGATAGCCCTATTCACCCCCCTCCCTAGGGCATTTTCAGGAAAATAGTATGTAAAGATAACAAACAAATACATAAGCCAACTACCAAAGTTTAAGCATTTCATGTGTGAGAATAAGAACTAATAAACTACAAATAGCCATAACTGAAGCTAATAAGCATCATGAGTAAAATTCACTTCTTGAAGCAATTGAAGCATGTGGAGATCATTATACTCATAGCAAAACCCCTTCCCAATAGGGTATCAAGAAATCATTGAGCTCTGAGGAAGCTCATGATCTTTTCAATTTTCAACCAACATCCTCATTAGTTAGCCTCTCACTCATGAGCTTACATTGAGATAAAGGGAAAAGGAACAAGAAGGAAAGGAGGATAAAAATGAGCCTTGCCTTTAAAGAATCATAAGACTCAAGTGATGAAGATGACATTAAAGACTTAAGTGAGGATGATAATAAGATTACATCATTCACAAAAAGCTTCATGGAGTACATGAATAAAAGAACTTGAGCAATTATAAAAAATCTAATAGAGGTAGCTTCAAAAAAGCAAATAAAATCATATACTTCAACTGCAAGAGGCTCGATCATATTCAAGATGAATATGTCCCAATGTTAAACATAAGCATAATGGAGCAAGATAAAGGAGAAAAGTTCATAAGCTTGAAATTCTAGCTCGTAACAAAACAATGTCTTTGATTAAAGCAAAATTCAAGAAGCATAAGCTAGCATTTGGAATGAGTGGCAGCAAAAGAATAAAATTGGATATTTATTTAGGTGAGGTCATTATGGAAGATGAAGGCAGTTTTGATATCCTTAAGTGGTGGAAGCTCAATTTTGAGAGGTTTATAATACTCTCTCACATGGCCATGGACATTTTAGTTATTCTTATTTTCATTGTGGCTTCTGAGTTTGCCTTTAGCACTAATGGTCATGTTCTTGATGCTTTTAGGAATTCATTAACTCCAAAAATTATGGAAGCCTTAATATGCACCCAGGAGTGGCTTAGAATAAATAATCAACTAATGTCAATTGAAGAAAATTTAGATGACTTGGAGAAATTTGAAAAAGGTTATGCTTCTATTCTTTATTTTCAATTTATTTTCATTTTATTTTCCTTTCTAATGCTTTCTCCATCTAATCTTCATTTAAAAAAAATTGAACAAGTGGGTAGTAGTCCTTTATTACCATAGTAAATGAGCTAACTAATGTTCCTTAGTTAATTATTGCCTACTTGATTGATTAATGTTTATTTTGTTAATATTGCTTGATTATTTGATTGATTGATCCCTGCTTAATTGATCTATTTGACTATTTCTGCTCTATCACCTTTCAGGTCCATTATTTTCTTATTTGTGACCAACATAAAGTGTTTCAAGCTTATTGAATTTATTGAGGTGTCTATATTGCTATTACTGTAAGTTTATTGAGGCAATGATGGAGCTTCCACCCTAAGATAATAAAACTTGATAAAATGCTTGCTTAAGTTTCTTTGGTGGCTTTGGTTTTTGTGTGGCTATCAGAGATATGGTTGCAAATTAGCAATTTTAATTTTTTGTAACCATACTACTTAGATTGCAATCATAATTTTTTTAATCATATTACTCTAAATTTCTTAGAGAAAGGGCCTCATTTATGTAAAAACAACAATATGTAATATGGGTTTGCCTATAGTTATTAATGAAAAACATAGTTATGTTTATATTCTATTTTTGGCCTAATGTAATATGGCTTAACCTATCTAAACCCAATCCGATATTTTGAACTAACCTAACCAGATCAAATAGGTCTTCCAACCCCTTAAGTTTAGGGTTATCACTCGGTTTGATTTGACATATATTTCCAATGATATGCACTCTTTCTAAGGAATACACACAAGATAGGCGACATGAAGTCGAATTCCAAATGCTATTATTAGGGGAGGGACAATGACTATGGCACTGGAGAATGAATACCATCCCTTTTGAAATGAACGTAAGAACCTTTTAAGAACTCGAAGGAGTCTTGTAAGTTTAGAGTCGCCACCTAACCATAGTTGGAAAATGGGAAACAAACTTCATACAGTAAGCAAAACTTGTTTCCCTAATCAAAGATTTTGCATTTGGGAAGCCAATTCATTTGACTATTTCTTGATATACATGACCTAAATTATTTATCCCATCACCCTAGTTTTAATTTTAATGATGCAATAGACATTTAATTGTTAGTCACTTGCACAACATTAATATTTTATTAATTGTGGCTATTAGCACATGGAATGATTGGAACATAATAAGATTGCGAATAAAACTAATTAAAGCAAAAAATATAGCAAATAAAAAAAGTAGAGCAAAATAAATCAAATAAAGCACATAAAATAACATGTAAACCAAACAAAACAAGTAAGCAAATCAAGCAAATAGCACACGAAACATGAAAATAATCAAGCAAAACAAAAATAAAATAAAATAAAGAAAATAAAAGAAAAGAAAAGAAAAAGGGGAAGGGAATAAGGATTATAACACTTTTAAAACCAATTGTAATAAATATATCAAAATGAATTATGTTTAGTTTTATTTTATAAAAAAATTATGTAATTCAATATCAATAAACTAATCGAACTTACAAGCACATCTTTCAGATACAACACAAACGACCACGATAGGGTTTTGAACTAACAACTCATAAGTTGAAGATGCTAAATGTACAGATAAAACTTGAGGGGTCTAAAGTTAATAAAATGTAAAGGGTAAGGGCTTAAATATAGAGTTTGTCTTTTTTTTTTTTTTTCTCAAACTGGCTTAGGCTCAGAACTGGTTCAATCAAAATCAAGACCAGACCTGGTCAAACTCGAAATTGAACTGAATTGGTCTATAACCTTTAGAGGGATTGGTTTAGACGGTTACTCTTCAAATGAAACTGTGAATTGGTGGTTCTAGTTCTGAATTGTAAATTTTGGATATATATATTTAGTGAACAACATACTACTAATAATATTTTTAGAATGATTAAAAATATTTTAAAATAATATGGTTTAGTGAATTTTTTTTTTCAATTTCTTTTGATAATACGACTACAAATACTGCTTCAATTAATGATCTTCAAAATATTTAACCAAATATTGGCTCAAAATTTTTTTTCATGTCAAGTGTTTCTATCATGTTTTAAATTTATTTGTAGATAGTTCATGATCTTTAAATGTGTTCTTTTCTCCTATTAAAAAACCAATTTCTTTATGGATACATTCAAAAATTATGAATTATGGGAAATTTTTTATATAGACAATGGTAAAAAAAAAAAAAAATTCAAGAGATGTTCCAACTCGTTCGAATTCAACTTATGAATTAGTAAACGACTTGTATGGATATAAAGATTTATTGTGCGCATTTATTTCTAATAATGTGCCACACATTAATTTATATCAACAAAATTGGAAAGTTTGTACAAAAATTTTAGATATTTTAAAAGGTTTTAATGATGTAACTTATATTTTAAGTGGTATTTATTATTGTACTTCTCAATTATTATTAATTGAATTTGAATGCATTAATACTATTGGCGCATTACAAGAGCATGAAAACAATATTATTTTAAAAGAATCAATTTTATTAATGAAATTAAAATGGTTAAATTATTTAAAATACATTCTATCAATCAATTGTGTTGCACATGTTTTTGATCCTAGATGTAAATTAGGTAGTTTGAATGATTATTTGAGTGTTATGAATGTTTAGGCTTGGTTTTTTTTTTTTTAGTTGAAAATTGGATTATTATTAAATATCAACAGAAAGAACATGACCAATAAACTCTAGAGGATATTCCATCCAGGTGTGAGCATCAGACATGGAAACAACAACACGAGCTAGAAAGTGTGCCTAGTTCGCTGATCTCCTTACACGAGTAACAGAAACATTAGAAATTTCTTTAAGAAGAACCTGACAATCATCTACAATTAAACCAAAAATAGAGGAATCGGATGCAAAGTTGTTGACAACTTGGACTATTTGAAGAGCATCCACTTCTATCAGCACCTCTGCATATTGAGTGTCTTGATCCAACTAAGGGCTTCACGAAGGCTAAGCGCTTCTGTGAGGTGAGCACAGGCAGATGAGTGAGACCTAGCTACAAACATACAAGCAATAAAGTTTCTAGGTATGGTTGATAATAATAAAATTGATATTGATTTAATAATTAATCAAATTAGAAGAGTAGTAATAGAATAATTTGAGAAATTTAGACAATATGTTGAAATTACTATTTCTATATCTTAATCTTCTTTTTCTATTTCTACTAGTCAAGTTTAAGTTGAACCTTCTAATATTAGTATGAGTGATTGTGTGTTAATGTAAAGGTATAAAAGACCTCGATGATTAACCAATTCATCTCTTGAACTTAACATTTATCTAACAAATATTTTTCGAATTTGGTGATAGTAAAAAAGATAAAAAGTTTCCCGCCCTCAAATAGTGAAGTCAACACCCAAATATATTTTCCACCTTTGCACAAATTTCTGTATAAATTTTAGCAAGTCCGGTCATAACAATTGCTGTTGAACAAGCATTTAGTACGAGAGAAACTATTTTGGATGAGGCTCAATCTTCAACGGCTTTCAAATTATTGGAGGCACACATGTGTGGATGATTAGACTAGAGCAACATTAAGACAATAAGAAATTAAGACAGATGAAAATGAAAATTTATTTACTTCACAATTAAAGGAGGAACTTCAACACCCGCATCCAACTTAAATAATGATTAAATTAAAGTGATAAGGAGGTAAATTATATTTTAAAAAGTGGTAAGAGAACAACGTAGACTTTGGTTTCTCTAAATCGCACGAGAATACATAGATAACTTAATTTTTTTGGTAAAAAAATTAAATTTAACCACTATATTTTATTTTATTTATTTTATTTCGTTTAATTGATTAACTTAAACCCTTTAAATTTTTTTCTTTTAGCCCAACACTTAAATATTCAAACTAATTTAACGTAATTCTTCTAATTTTACTTTTATTTCAAATCTCAATTTTTTCATTTTAAGTGAAGTCGTCAAGTCAAATTCAACCTCAATTTTAAACTTTAAATCTTTAAAATTTTTTTAAAGTAGTTGAATAATTTTAAAATCAACCATTTAGAAGTAATTTAATTTAATTTATAAATATTATTATTTTTCCTAATTTGCAAATACTTTATTTTAATTAAAAATTATTTATTTTTTTGAAAAAAATCGAACCGGCCAATTCAAAACCATGGACCGGAACAAATCGGTTTAAAACCGAAATTAAACCGGTTTTAGTAAAGGTGGAACCATGAAGGTAATCGGCCGGTTCACGAACTTTGGCGAGGACCCGAACCATTTACTTGCATCACTACTTGAAGTGCGCAATTGTTTCTCGTATAATAATCCATTCCTTTCTTCTTCTTGTTCTTCTTCCTCAGATCTCGTTCCCTTTATCACTATGCGTACAGAACAGAAAGCTAGATTTTGATTGATTGTTTTCCATATATAGAAACATCACCAACATAAGAATACCATTTCCATAATTAGATCTGAAAATCAACAGTTTTCTAATTCTACAACGCCAAAAATGTCATCCCCAAATCATCAACAAACCCCAACACCATTCGATATTCACAAATTTTACATGCCCGCCGCCGCCGCTACTTCAATACCATCACCACCAGCATCGGCACCCTCTCCGCCACCGCCGCAGCAAAACCCTACTCTTATGGTTCCATCTCCGACCTCTTCTTATCCTCCTACTACAGCTCACAGTAACCACTTCCCCTTTCAATTCCCTCAACAATATCCTCCCCACCTTCCTCCTCCTCCTCCACCTCACGCCCTGTCACCGCTACCACAGCCTCAGCGTTCTCTTTCGTATACTACACCTCCTCTTCAACCCCAACAACAAATCCCTTCTCGCAACAATGACCGTAGCGGTGCTGAAATCATGGCTCTTCTCCGCCCTCCTCCAACGTCTCCTCAGCCCCCTATTCAGGAACCGCCGGAAATTTCTTCTTCTTTTTCTTCGTCTGTGCAAGGAGCAGCATTAGGAGGAAGTGGGACCCTTATGATTCCTGGTGGTGTAATGGGACCCATTAGGATGGCGAGTAGTAAGATGCCTAAAGGGAGAAGGATAGGTAGTGGTGAGGTCCATGTATGTTATGATGTGAATGTTAGGTTACAAGGTGAAGTCCAGCCTCAGCTTGAGGTTACACCCATTACTAAATACAATACTGACCCTCAATTGTGCTTAGGAAGACAAATTGCTGTCAACAAGTCATATATTTGCTATGGGTTAAAGCAGGGTAATATTAGGATTCTTAATATCAATACTGCTTTGCGCTCCTTGTTTCGGACCAACTCTCAGGTTTGTTCTCTGTTCTTGTCTCATATAACTTTAAAATAAAATGTTTCTTTACTTTTTGCATTTATTTATTTGTGGAATTGTTTTTACCGGCCTTGCATTTGATGAGTTGTGTTGATTTTATCGATTAGAAGTGGAGGTGGACAGAAACTAGAATTGGCTTTGCATTTGTTGATTAGAACAAGTTTTTGCCATGTGCTAATGAGATGAAGCAGTTGGTCTTTAGTATGCACATAAAACTAGATTTAGCTTTGTTGCATCGCATTGCCCAATTATATCTGCTTTATAAAACAGTTTAGGGTTTAGGTTTAGATAGTCCATTGCAAATCATGAATTGCTCATTTTGCTCAACAAGTTTAAAGCTTGGCTGTTGTAAAGTTGACAGACTTGCTAGAAATAGCAATACTCAGTATTTTATTAGTTATCCCAAGCTAGATAGACATATGTACCTCTAGCTGCGAAGTAAACTGAAATAATTTTAGATAAACTAATGACTGATTATATAATATTCTGGCTCAATCGAATTGTCATACGCCTTATTTTTCTTAGGATGAGTTTGGTTGATTTTTTCCCAATTGCATTCTTATGCTGGGATAGAGAAATGTGCTTGATTTTGACTTCTTTAATTTGAAAGAATTTCGTGAACTATTGCATGATAACAGCTCCATATTAAATTTTGGCAATAAGTGAACATCAATGAGGACGTGACGCAATATGATTGTACATATGTAGTTTTATTGGGATTTTCTTTTTCCATTACTTAGTTGCATCTTGACTAGGTTTAATTTGGCATTCTGATGGAACCTTGAATAGCTGTCATCAATAAGCATGTATCGGAAATTTATATTTAGATTGTCTATGAACAGTCAAGAAAAAGATATAGATTTTGAGAACACGAATAAATTTAGAATGTTGCTCTGCCGTCAATGGGGAAAGAAATTAGGATGGTTAACTTGAAAATTGCTATATTTTTTTAATTGTAGTTCATCCTCTGTTTTTATTGAGCTCTTGGTGTGCTTTTCTTGGTAGTATTATAGACCTGGCTTTGAGTTCATAGCACAGAGTTTTCAATGCTGATTGTATTTGTATTGATTGTTAAGTTCAAAAATTTTAATTCTACTTTACAGAGAAGGCTAAGGTTTATAGTTATTGTAAATGCTGTCCTTGCAACATTAAAGAAAATGAAAAAACTGTTTCACATCAAGATAATGTCCGTGGCATTCAGTTATCATTTTTCTATTTGACCTTGATGTTATTGTAGTGTTTTGGCTATTTATTTCTTTGGACTGATATTTCAAATGTGGTATGCTTGATCATCAATGTTCTTTTTTTTCCCCCTATTATGGCTTTGATACGTCTATTTGGGGATATTGGATAATGTGGTTTTGTAAATGTATGCAGACAATTGATTTGTATGCTATTATTTTATTCACTTAGCAGATCAAGTGGAAAGGAAAAAGTTATGTGAAAAAATATAATTTTGGTCTTCTGCTTATCTAAAGATTTTTTTTTCCCTTTCAGAGGGTAACTGATATGGCTTTCTTTGCTGAGGATGTTCATCTCCTGGCAAGGTATTTTTCTCTCTGCATTCTGTTATTTCCTAGTGTGCCTTGTTTCTTGTTGTTGTGACATGTTCTTATGCAGTGCTGGCATAGATGGGAGGATTAATGTCTGGAAAATTTCTGAAGGTCCAGATGAGGGAGATACGCCACAAATTACAGGGAAGACTGTTATTGCTATTCAAATAGTAGGAGAGGGAGAAATTAGAAACCCAAGAGTTTGTTGGCACTGCTACAAACAAGTACGAGACTTATTTTCCTTGCATTAACAGCAGAGTGTCTACTTTCACTATTTTTTTAGTGATCTTTGTATAATTCCTTTTATTGATGAATGCTGCATTTTTTTTTAATGTTGCCATGACATGTTTCTTTCGTACTTACAATAGGAAATTCTGGTAGTTGGAGTTGGCAAGCGTGTTCTAAGAATTGATACTAACAAAGTTGGAAAGGGTGGAGTATATTCATCAGAGGCTCCTCTTTTTTGTCCTGTTGACAAACTGATTGATGGTATCCAATTGGTTGGCAAACATGATGGAGAAGTGACAGATTTATCAATGTGCCAGTGGATGACTACCCGTTTGGTTTCCGCTTCTATGGATGGCACGGTTTGTATTTGTCCTTGTTTTTTGGCTGTATTTGATTCTTTTAAGTTCTTCATTCATCTTTAAGTTTCTTGCCTTAATTTCTTTTGAACCGGTTGTTTGATTCGTGCAAGTTTTTATTCACCCTTATGATTTGAGAGTATTGAAACTTAATTGAGATTTTATTGTTGTCGGCTTATTGAAGTTTTCTTGAAATGATTAAAGTAGGTTAGAAATGATATAGGTGAAAAGATTGCTGAGATTTTAACATCAGAGAAGAGGGTAGTTGAAGTTCTGGTTGGACATTTGGAGTTATAAGTAGACAATCTTTTAAACTTTAACTCTCTTCATAAATATATTTACTGGGGAAAATCCAATGGCAATGTAGATTTTCAATGTCCTCTTTCCTTTGCATGCCCCCTTTTTTAGTGCTCATTAGCTCATTTCTTTCTGTAGGTTTCTTTCAGACATTTTTTTATTTCTGATATTGTGGTGGTTTACATTTTAGCTATGCACTCTAAAATGTGTACATGTTTGACAATGCATTTTGCTTGTTCAGAATTATAAAGAAAGTCATTTTATCATGTTTGTTGAATTCAGTTTTTGGAGCTCTAAAAGCCTTTCTCCATGCTATTAAAAAGGATTCTAAATATGAGAATAGATAGCAGATGTGTTTCAATTTTTGTTAGGCTTGTGATGATTTTGATCCTTGATTTTGTAGACAGTTGTGAGGACAGAGGGAAAGCGTTCTGTTATTTTATTTGCATTTAATCACGTTTGTTGAATTCCATTTTCTGGATCTCTAAAAGCCTTTCTACATGCTATGAAAAAGGATTCTAAATACGAGTGGCAGATGTGTTTCTATTCTTGTTAGGCTTGTGACGATTTTGATCCTTGATTTTGTAGACAGTTGTGAGGACATAGAGGGAAAGTATTCTGTTACTGTACTTGCATTTTTATCCTAGCCTTGCTTTATCACATTGTTGGGCTGGAGGCTATTGTCCTGGATTTAGTTTATATGCTGCTCAGAATGCTTTCTGTTTTTGCTTGTGCAGATTCATCCATCATTAGTTTTTTATTCAATCTCAATTGGATATGCATTGGTAGACATCTTCTGATAAGGATGTCTTTTTACTTTTATTTGATTTTATCTATTTGTATTTGCATGCTTGAATATTTCAATTTGATTTTGATCGTTGTGCCAAAGTTATAACTTTTTTCTTGTGGTGTTGATTCAATTTTCTTGCTGCAACCAGATTAAGATCTGGGAGGATCTCAAGGCATCACCACTTGTCGTATTGAGACCACATGATGGCCAGCCTGTTTACTCAGCTACATTCTTAACAGCTAACAGCCGGCCAGATCACATCATACTTATTACAGCGGTACATGTTGCCAAGATCTTTTTCATCATTGGTCAAAGTCTTTTTAATCATGTCTGTAGTCTGTAATAGCAAATGTGGAAGATTCTAAGTGTTTTTTTTAGTTATTAAGATTATTAAGCGCTTTCTAGTTTGTTGGGCTGGTATTTGTGAAGTTTCTGAAAATGTAATTTAAACTGGTCACATCATACTAGTTTCGTCATGTTAGTATACTTGCCCAATCATATCATACTTATTACATTGGTACATGTTGCCAAGATCTTTCTCATTATTGGTTAAGGTCTTTTGAATCATGTCTGTACTAGCCAAGTGCGGAGATTCTAAGTTTTTTTTAGTTATTAAGATTATTAAGCATTTCCTACTTTACTGGCCTGGTATTATGAAGTTTGTGAAAATGTAATTTAAACTGGTCTCTATGGAGTATAAACTTCTCAGATTCAGTTTTCTAGGTTGGTTTATCTATGGTTTTGCTATTCAATCCTGCAAAATTTTTGAACAGGGGCCCCAGAATCGGGAAGTAAAGATTTGGGTCTCAGAAAAAGAAGAGGGATGGCTGTTACCCAGTGATGCTGATTCATTGACTTGCACTCAAACTCTAGAGCTGAAGAGTTCTGCTGAACCTCAAGTAGAGGAGGCATTTTTCAATCAAGTTGTAGCTCTGTCCCAAGTGGGTCTCCTCTTACTTGCAAATGCTAAGAGGAATGCAATATATGCTCTACACCTAGATTATGGTCCTAATCCAGCAGCAACCCGCATGGATTACATATCAGAGTTTACTGTCACCATGCCTATCTTGAGTTTAACAGGGACTAGTGATGTTTTACATGGGCAATCTGTTGCTCAGATTTATTGTATCCAGACGCAGGCTATTCAGCAGTATACTTTGGATTTATGCCAGTGCTTGCCGCCACCGTTGGAAAATGTTGGTTTAGAGAAATCGCATTCCAAGATTACACATGATCTAGCTAGTGTCGAAGGAGTTTCTGCCCCAGACTCACATGGAAGTAACTTTTCTGACATTCCTTTAAGCTCTGTTTCAATTGGCACAGCCATTCCGCATGATATTCCCTCTTCAAATATTGACTCCAAAGCTCTTGCTTTGGCACCTACAGGTAGAGATGCTGACATAACTTTTGTTCCACAATCTTCTCATCCCATGACAAGTAAGAGTTATGCTGAGGTTACTGCTTCATCAAGGCTTGACTCAGGCCCTCCACCTGGCGAACAAGGTTTAAGTCAGCCAGCTGTTGATTATTCAGTTGATCAGCAAATGGACGCTATTCATGCAAATGTTTCAGATGTTCCTTCTTTGGGTGGCAATTTGAGGAATGATGAAAAGAAAGGCACACAAGATGATAATTCTAGCATGCTTAGTCCACGTGTAATGTTTAAACACCCAACTCATCTGATAACTCCATCTGAGATTTTGATGGGTGTTTCATCTAATAATACCGAGGACAAGACTGAGGAAGCAAATATTCAAGATGTAGTTGTCAATGATGATGTCAGTAATGCAGAGGTGGAAGTTAAAGTAGTTGGTGAAACAAAATCTACTCAGAATGGTGAATTCAGCCTCCGAGTAGGATCTAAAACTCGTGTTTCTGAAGGTAAGGAGAGGTTCTTTTCCCAGGCTTCAGATCTTGGTATTGACATGGCCAGGGAGTGTAGTGCCATATCAGCGGAAACTTATTCTATGGAGGAATCACAGCAAGTAGATGGTGCTGGTGCGGCAGAGTTTCTTGCCCAACCTTCTGATGTAAATGAGGACGAAATCCATGACTCCACAAAAGATGTAATGGAAAAAGTTTCTGAGTCACCTATGCCCACAGTAGTTCAGCAATCAACACCAAGTACAAAGGCAAAGAAGCAGAAGGGAAAAAATGCTCAAGCATCAGGTTCATTTTCTCCATCTCCAAGTGCTTTTAATTCAACAGACTCTTCTAATGAACCAGCTGGGACTTCTGAAGCTGCCTTTCCCCAAATATTTGCCATGCAGGAGATGCTTAGTCAGGTAATCTTTATACTTTGGACATACAAATACCAACCATATTCGTGTAATATCCATGCTCTTACATATTGAGTAACTTCATTGCTTGTGTAATATGTTCAGAAGAGTCAGGTATGTTTTATGGTCTCAGTGAGGACTATGGCTTTTTTCCTTTTTACTGTGATCATCTTTTCAGTTTTCCTTTTATCTTTTCTTTTGGAAAATGAAAACATGTTTTCCATTAGCAAGTGTAGGAATACAAATTCAAAACTAGATTCAAGGTGTAGCACAAGTAATTTCAAGACTTGGAAAAAATGCCTAAACAAAATTTGGTTGCATATTAATGAGTGGTACCAGAAGTGCAACGTAAGGAAGTGGGGAAACCATATAAGCATCTGATGAGGGTTCATACCTTGAATTGTCCACCCTTGCACAACCAAAGATGGTGCTGCGGACTCTGTTGATGTGCTTGATCACTTGCTGAGGCCAGACAAAGTGTTTGTAAATTAGCAGCCATGGTGTGACACTCCTTTACACTAGAGAAATACGTTTTTTGGAGAATGAATCTTTTTGAACCTATGTTATATTTGCCAAAGATCCCAAACAATTCCAATTGCTGACCTTTCCTTCCAGTCTAAACAAGAAATGCTCAAAAAAGTGGGATTGGTCTGAATTGAAAAAGAAAAAAAAAGGAGTTTAGGATCATGAAGAAATTAAATTTTCAAGAATTTTTCAAATGGAAGGATTGCTCAGAAATAACTAACCTAATAGGAGGCAGACGCCTTTGGGAGTGACAAAAATAATAGAACAGAGGGAAAAGAATGTAGAGAAGGGAGCTAATAAGAAAAAATAGAGAAGTTAGTGAAAAGTAGATGAGGCTAGAAATTGGCCGTGCTGGTGGCAACTCATAGGAAAATTTTGATCTAATTTTGGGATAGTAGAAAGAGAGTCAAGAAACCTGTTTGTGAAGGTGTTTTTTGGGTTAAAAATGAAGATATGGCTTAGAAACCCTTCCTGTCTCTCTTGCTGATGGGGCAACTTTTTATTGCTTTTGGCTTGGGAAGAATGGTGACGGGTGATTGAAGGTTGGAGCCAAAAATTTGATCTGTCTCATCTAGTTTGAAGAATGTATGCGTTTAGAATTATAATCTTTTATCTAGCATTATCAAAGCTTTCTATTGCTTGCATCTATAGTTTTGGTTAGCTTTTTGTTCATGGCATCTAGTGTTCTCACCAAACCAACAAAAGAAAAAAAAAAAAGGAATATGCTGGATTTACCTACTGGACTGGGTTTCTGGATTTACATTTTACCTGTATGGTATCATTTAGTGTATGTTTGCTATTTTTCTACTTTTGCAGGTAGTGACTGCACAAAGAGAAATGCAGAAACAGATGTCAAATATGGTTGCTGTTCCTGTTTCAAAAGAATGTAGAAGACTGGAGGTAGCTTTAGGTCGGAGCATTGAGAAAGCTGTCAAGGCAAATACTGATGCACTGTGGGCTCGTTTTCAAGAAGAAAATGCAAAGAATGAGAAATTATTGCGGGATCGCACACAGCAAATATCAAGTCTGATTGCTAACTTTGTTAATAAGGACTTGACAGCCATGTTGGAGAAAGCAGTGAAGAAAGAATTAACTTCAGTTGGACCGGCTGTAGCACGTACAGTGTCTCCAGTCCTTGAGAAAACAATATCTTCAGCTATTGCCGAGTCATTCCAGGTTAGTAATTTGAAAGTGATGCTTTACATGATATTCATTAGTTTGTAACTGATGTTTTGCTCTGCAGAGAGGAGTAGGTGACAAGGCAGTAAATCAACTGGAGAAATCAGTTAATTCAAAACTTGAAGCAACTGTTGCTAGGCAAATTCAAGCGCAATTTTCAACTTCTGGAAAGCAAGCTCTCCAGGTATGCATGTTTCATCATGATGTCTCACATGAACAATAAATGATTGGATAAGATATCTAAGGCCATTGTCTAGTCAATAATGCAATGGTAAATTTCGTAGATCTGCAGCCCAAGTGGTAATCAGGTTCAACCTGAAGGAGATCCACTTGTGCGAGTTTGTAGTATTGACTATCTGGAGAGCTTCCTAACTGTATTTGCTTTAGTGGAACTATGGCTTGGTGGTGAAAGATATAGAACCAAATTAATTCTTTTGGCCTGAGATGGACTAGTACCTGTTAATAGAATGTAGAACTGTCAGTTGGGATTAATAACTAAATTTCGTTGTTCTTATGCAGGATGCCTTGAAGGCTGGTCTGGAAGCTTCTGTTATCCCTGCCTTTGAGATGTCGTGTAAAGCTATGTTTGAGCAAGTAGATGCCACCTTTAGGAAAGGGATGGTTGAATATACAAATGCAGCTCAGCAGCATTTTGAATCTTCACATTCTTCATTGGCCCTTTCTTTAAGGGTGCGTATTCTTGTGCTACACTATGAAATTTATTGAGGCACCAATTCTTCCCTTTTTTTTACCTAGCATATAGTTATGTCAAAACTTTCAGGCTTTGTTATATAGAGATGCCATTTTGTTGTGAATTTCAACTTATGTTGCTGAAATGTTACTAAAATCTCAAATAATGTGCACTTTCTTAGCAATATGCCAAACTATTGAGTTTTGAGCTTTCTTCAGATGAGATGTCTTGGTCAATGGCAGAACTTTCGGGCTTTGTCATATGGAAACTGAACAAGAGATGCCAATTTGTTGCTGAAATGCTACTCAAATCCTAATAGTAGCATTTTTTTTTTGCAAGATGCCAAACTATTGAGTTTTGAGCTTTCTTCAGATGAGATTTCTTTATCACATTATCAGGGATGAATAACCTAATGAAAAACCAGTCCAAGTTGACGTAACATACGATTTTGCTTTATGGTCATTTGGCTTCTTGATTATTTGGTTCTTTCTGTATATAATTTTCTGGAGTCTTGATTGTAAGTGCCTTAGAATATTTGGATGGTGTATTTAACTTCAATTTCTTGCAATGCAAATTAGAGCAGTTTTTGTGTCACTTGTACTTTTTATGCAAGTAATGGTATAGTCTCTACTTTCTGACTATATTAGTATAATTTCTGCTTCTGGTCTGTTATATGCAGGAAACCATCAACTCAGCATCCTCATTGACCCAAACCTTGAGTGGTGAGTTGGCTGAAAATCAAAGGAAGCTGTTAGCTCTTGTGGCTGCTGGTGCAAACTCTGGCGCTGCGAATCCCTTGGTTACACAACTGAGCAATGGACCTTTGCCTGGCCTCCATGAAAAGGTTTGTTGATTATGAACGTTGCTATAACCATCAATTCATAACTGCTAGCTGTCATCAACTATTTTGAAGGTTTGTAATTTAAAGCAAGTTCCATCAATTTTTAAGGTTGAGTCACATGTGGATCCAACAAAAGAGCTATCGAGATTGATATCTGAACGCAAATATGATGAGGCTTTCAATGCTGCCTTACAAAGAAGTGACATGTCAATTGTCTCCTGGTTATGTTCTCAGGTTTCTACTATGCTGTCTCTTCCCAATTCTCTAGTCTTTTCAATGTGATGAGATGAAATTTATGTGCAGCTTGAATTTTATCCTTTTTTTTTTCTTTTTCTGTGGAGTAATTCAGTCAGTCTTGTTGATGTCTAGCTTTCATTTTATGTTATTCAGTTAGGTAAACAGAAGATATTTGTTTATCTCCATTCTATATTTGGATGCTTTCTGATGGCCCTTGAAAGTTTTCAAGAATCACTATTGCACCTTAGTCTTTCAGTATAATTTCAAGTTAAATGCAATTGTGGTCACCTGACTTTATACTTATTGCAGTTTGGGTACTAAATTTCAATTTATATCTTTTTGGTCATCAACTTTGATTTTGTTTCAAAAAAGGTACTGTTAAAAATTTTTAGTCCTTTAAATTTCTCTTAAAAACTATTTTAATCCCTCAATCTCTTCATCTTATCAATTTAGTCCATAAATTATAAAATGTTTGAAAGTATACTTTTCCTAGGCTTTGATATCTCTCAAAATGAGACTGCTCTTATTAGGTGAAATCAAAATAATTTTCAAATTTTTCCTTATTTTGCAAAAAAATCTTTAATTTTGGATTAAAATAGTAATTTTGGATTGTTCAGGTACTAATTTTTTTTTTTAATTGACTACTATAAAACTAAATAGAAGTTTGGTATCTAAAAAGATATAAATCAAAGTTCGGTAACAAAATTGAAATGCAGCTAAAGTCGGTACCCTCCCGTGTATTTCACCCGTATAATTTCATTCTTTTCGTTTTTATCTTGTCCCTTCTATTAGTCTGTTTCTTGATCTGCTAGTGGATTTTGTCTTCTTTGAAATTAACATGACAATGTAATTGAAACTATGTTTTATCTAGGTTGATTTGCATGGGATCTTAGCGATGGTTCCGCTCCCCTTAAGCCAAGGAGTTTTGCTCTCCCTTCTGCAGCAATTGGCCTGTGATGTAAACAAGGATACAGCCCGAAAGCTAGCTTGGATGACAGATGTGGCAGCTGCCATAAACCCAGTTGACCAAATGATCTCGATGCACGCAAGGCTTGTCTTTGAGCAGGTATATCAGATCCTGCATCACCAACGAAGCTCACCTGCCAATACTGGTGCAGAGCTCTCAAACATCCGTGTTCTCATACATGTCATACACTCCATGCTGATGACCTGTAAATGATTTTTCCTTATCAAACAGTGTGCAAAAAATATATGAGGTTTTAGAGGTGACAGGAACTCTGTACAAATATTTGGTGGTTCATATGAAGGGCACTTGATCATTTAACTTTGTTTTTTGTTTTTAATTTTGTTTTTTTTTAGGATAAAATTTAGAAATTATGAAGAAAGGAGGAGCTTAGTTTTTAGAGGCAGCAGTACTTTAGTCCAGTCCAGGTGCTTCAGACTTTATACTCTTCGGACCTTTCTTGTAGTTCCAAATGCAAATATGGATTTAGGGTTTTCTGGATTTCTTGCAATCATGATTCAACTAGCGGTTACAATCAATTTGAAAGACGCTGCGTTCATTTTGTTCTCTTTGCTAATGTAAATGCAGTTCTTAAAATTACAATCACACTAGAACATGTAATGTATGGTTCTCATCAAGATCAGCACGAGCTTCTCATTTCACCTGACTCCAGGAGTTCTTCAATTCAAACATTTTATCCATTCATGGCATATCATTATCCAAATTTTGTGAGTGACAAAACATTTTACCTCTTTTGTTTAGCTTAGGTCAAAAGCAACCTTTTTCCTTGCTTGCATAACATGCTAAAAACCACAGTTAAACAATCTCAAATTGAAACAAATACATATATCAAATTTCTCTTTTAAATAATGCAAATTAATGCACGGATACTTTGTCCAAAAGGAATTAAAAAATTAGTGTATCTAGCCCGTACTGTGACTAAAATACATTAAAGTCATAACACCAAATATAAAATACCAAGTTGGTTGATATATATATATATATATATATAACACATTACCGTAATGTAAACCCCATAAAATTGACATAAAATAAAAAATTAAAGAAACCCAATCGGAAAAATATTTACTTTTTTTTTTTTGTTTTAAAAAAAAGTGGAATATACACTAAAATTCCCTCTACACATTGCCACGTCAAGTGACATGTTTACACGTAAAACTAAAACTCCTAAAGAAACTCTTTTTTTGTAGAAAAAAAAAGGCAAAAAGAAAAAAAAAAATCTTTCAATTGGATTCAGCGCACATTGCCATTTTCAACCTTAAAAAAGTGGCCAAAAAAAATATATCTACCAGCACTGATCCGTTTCCCATCTCCGGGTCGGATAATACCCGCCTGTAAACCCAACAGCAGGTCTTCTTCTCCTACTGGCTTCCAGCGACAAATCGTATAGTGCTCTTGAAGCTGGATCCGAAAGCGTCTCGTACGCGTTATGTATCTCCATAAAATCACGGCCGTCCGACTGAACCTCTTCGTGGATGATCGCGTCGGGATGATAAAGCTTGGCGAGATTTCTATACGCGGTCTTGATCTCCATTTGCGACGCTGTTCGTTCTATTCTAAGAATCTCGTACAGACTCGTGTTTCTGCGGGAGTTGACCGGTATTGGCTCTAGGAAAGTCGAAACCGAGGAGGCAGCGACGGTCATTCTCCAGCGAGACGCGGCGGCTGATGAAGGAGACGAGGGAGGCTTCGAAGGTGAAAGGAGCGGTTTTGCAGCGGCGGAGAAGGGGGGATTTAGGATTACGGAGGAGGAGGTGAACATTGGAATGGAAAATGAAATGAGAGGAGGGTTTTAGGGGTAAAATGGGGATTAAGAAAGTTTTCGATTTGCTGTATGAATTGGAAAGAGAAGACGAAAAAACAGAGAGATATATATAAAAGGGGTCAAAGCAGACAGTGGCACACAGATAATAATTTTTATTTTTTATTTTATCAATTTTCCAAAATTTTATTTTATTTTATTAAACAAAACAAAAGAAAGAAACAAACTGTGGGTTTGAGGTGGGAGCTTGGAAGAGATATTTAATGGGGGCGATGACATGTCATTTCTGAAAGGATAAATATTAAATTAATAAAAAATTTAGAATTATTTTTTATTTTTTATTTTAAAGGTTCTAGAAGAATTCTTCTTATGTTTATTGATGAAAGGTAAAACTTTCTTTTTAGACCCTTAAACTTTTCAGTTTTATTTTATTAAACTTTTGAACTCCAATTTTGTAATATTAAGCTTTCTTAGTTTTATTTTTCACACATTAAAACTTGTTTTAAACATTTCATCCCTAAACTTATTTTTAAAAGATCAAATTACTAAATCTTAAATTTTTTTTGTCATTTCAATACAATTAAATATCAATTTATAAATATTTTATGTTTTCATTAAATAATTATTTAATAAATTAAATGAATTTAAAATTAATGTTTTTTATGAAACATATTAGTTTATAGATAAAAATATCTCTTAGTTTAAATTATTAAATTTCATTATTTTATTATTAATAGGTAAATAATGTCTTAATTATAATTAAGTACATACTAAAAAATTGATAATTATTACTCAGTAAAAATTATATAAACATACTAAAATTTAACAGAAATATTAACTTTTAAATATTAATAATAAAAACATTTCCATATTTTACTATATTTGATATACTTAATAAAGTTAATAAATTATAAGTAAATAATAATTAAGTATAAAATGTCCAATATAGTGGTAGAAGTTTACTCTATCAAGTGGACTTGATTTTGATACCTTCCTTCTGATAATATGAACTATTTTTTATCTCTGGCAATGAGAACTCGTAAAAAACAAATATAATTGCCTACAATATGTAATAAAATATTTCAATGTTAATAATTATAGTACTAATTATATTTACAATAAAAATATCAATCGGTATAAAAATAATTGAAAAATCAAATTTGGCCTACCATTAACTAATTTTTTACTCATACTAAATATCATTAATATTATTTTTTAAAATTTAAAATTTTGATACTTTAAACAAAAAGTATACTGTTTCATCGGTAACCTCTGTGTCTAGCCTGTGACTGGAGCGTGAGACCGGCACTGTGATCATCATCCTGCATCTTCATCTTCGTCATTCTTCACAGCACAGCACAGTAACCCCTTAGATCCTATATATATATATTACTTTAAATGCATTTAAATAATTTTAAAATATTAATTTTTAATAAACTGAACTATTTTTAATAAAAATTATAAAATACCTTTTAAATTGGTATTTAATTGGACAAAATTAATAAAAAAATTTAAAATATTGCAATTTAACTTGTGAACACAAGTTTAAGGGTGAAAATTTTCTTAAAAAATTCCTAATATAGCACAATTAAAATTTAAGAGCTTAATGTAATAAAATATAAAAAATTTAAGAGCTGAAAAAAGAATTTTACTTTGATAAAATAATTTAAAGAGTTTTTATTTAATAAAATAATCTAAAGTATTCTTTTTCTTTTTCTTCTTCTTCTATTTCTTCTTCTGTTAGTTATGTTTTCTAGAGGTTAAGCCGCTTGTAAACACTTTGTTACCTCTAACTATATAGCTTATTATGCGCATCCTCCATCGCTCAATAAATAATTTTTAAGAATTATATTTTATTATAGTATAAATTTATTTTTATTTTTTAATTATAATCAAAACTTTCTCTACTTATAATGTTATAAATTAAAATTTTATTTTTTTCTTTTAATGGATTCTTATCATTTAACTAGTCAATCTTGAAACCCATTATATTTATTGCAATTGAATAAAAACTATTTTATATGGAATATAATTGTATATTCTTTTATTAATAAGAATGTGTAAATACCAATGCATTGTGTAATAAAAAACAGTAAGAGATATATTCTTTTTAATGACATGAAAGTTAAAAGTGATTTTTTATTTTTTAAAAATATCATATAATTATAAAATAATTTAAGTTTATAATAAAAACACTTTTTTTACGCAAATAAAAACACTTTTTAGTAATAAACCGGTTTGCATTGGCATTGGCATTATGTTTTAGAATATGAAAAAAAAAAAATAAAGAAAAAATAAAAAATATTATTATTTTTTATTTATCTTTTTATGATTGGATAAAGAAATAAAAAAAGAAAATAAATAAATTTTAAATTATTATTTTAATTTTTATTTCAAAAATATGAATTATCTTTAATCATTATTATTTTTCTTTTGATATAAGACTTTTTTTTTTATTTCTTCACTCATTCCCATCCAATAAAAAATGTTGAATTAATTTTTTGATCTTGTGAATTGTGAGAAATTTGTTTTTATTAGTGTGAGTATTTTTTATCTTCACTTCGGTAATGATCCAAGATTCAATATCGACATTTTTTCTAAGACAAAAATAAATAAAAAATTTCCAATCAAAATATTTATTTTGTTCCATATCAATAATGTCATCTTTTACTAAATAATTATTGATAGAAATATCTTCCATTATGTTGAAAGAGTTGCTTTTTTTGTGTTTTAATTATAAAAAATCTTTTGGTTATATTTTTCATTTTAGAAGATAAATTTAGTGAAAAATAATATATTTTTTTCTTCTTTACTTTTCTTTTTTCTCTCTTATTTTTGAGGAGATTTTTTTTTTCATCCATATTTGGCAAAAGAAGCGGAAGCAAAGTGGGGAATTTCTGCCTTGGTTTGGTTGATTGAAACATGTTAATAAATTTATTTTTTAATAATTAGATAAAGTGATTGTTATATTTATACACACACTGGCTGTAAAAACTAAAAAGTGTGACCAAACATTTTCCAGAAATTAACCCTCAATGTTTGGCACGTGCCAGAGCTTCTAGAAAAGAATCACAAACAAAAATGCAGACAAATTTCAATATTTATTTATTATTTATTTTATTAATTATGTCACTTGAATTGTAAGTACCTTAGCCCCTTGAATCCCAAATCCAAGGGCTGGAAATAGCTATTTGTCAAATATCAAAATAAAATAAAAAACTTTCAACATCAACTTTTGCTGTAAAAGAAAGGGACTTGGTTGTTTAAAAAAAAAAAAAAAAGTGACCAGGAATTTGGCACGTGTGAGACCTTCTAGAAAGTAGAAATTCTTCTTTTTCTATAACCACTCAGTTAGTCAGCAAGTCACTTTTTGGCTCCACCCTTCCTTCAATCAAGGTCCTATTTTTGGGACCAAACCAAACAGATAAGATAAGGCATAAGCATAAGGGGCGTTTTGGGCACTTTTGCTATTGGCTTGTAGATGCCGCTTGATGGCTTAGCACGTGCCAGAGCTTCTAGAAGAATTTTGTGTTCCTATTCATTTTTATGTAAAATTATGTTTGTTAATGTGATTCAAAATTATTTTCAATAATGAACCAGATGTCACATATGTTCCTGTTAAATTTTGCAGTGTAAATGAAAAATTTCACATGGAATGACCTCTAGTTCATTATTAAAAATAATTTTACCACATCGTCATTCTCTTATTTGCCCATATTAGCATTTCAGTGTTAATTTCATCGTAAATCGACTAATGATGATTTACCGTTACTGAAATTAAAAGTTAATAATTTTTGTATGCTCAATTGATTCTTTTGGACGATAATGGAAAAAATATAATAATTTAGGGACTGTGAGTGTAAATAACTCATATTATATATTTAATTATAATTTATAAATTATTCAGTTTAACTGTAATTTTTAATTTGATCATATTGAAAAATAACAATTTATAGATAATATTTTAAATTTTTTATAGTTAAAAATTTTATAATTTAGTTACTAGTTAATACTGAGTAAGTAAACTCATATTTTAGTTTCCGTCTGAGTCATTATGTACTACAACTTTAAAATTAAATTCTATTAAAAATTAAATTGAAAATATTCTGAGCTGCTAGCAATTTTTGTTAATCATTTTTAAAATTAAGTTAATATAAAACTATGTTTTGAGGAAAAATATTAAATTATTTATAAATGATTATGAATTTTATAAGTTATTAGCACAACTGAATTATTTCAAATTAGGGCAAAAGGTCAAATTGGACCCTCAACTATACCCCAAAGTTGATATTAGATTTTAATTTTGTTTGTCCTAATAGAAACTTTCTCTTTTAAAATTAGATGATATTTGATCTTATTTTAAAAATTTTTTACAATTAAGTCCTATAAGTCAAATAAAATTTTAATTTTAATGGTTAATTACGAAAAAATTATTTAGACTAATAAATAAATTGATAGATTTTTTTTAAAATATATATCACCTTATTATAAAAAAGTTTAAAAATTTTTAAGCCTACATACTATTTTTTATTTTTTAAAATTTTCTTAACTTTTCTTAAAAGCATATTTAAAATTTTCTTAAAATTTTTTAAATTTTACAATTGAGTGATATATATTTAAAAAATCATCAATTAAAATAATTTTTTATTAGTCAACTATTAAAATTAAATTGATGAATAAATTTAAATATTGAACTTCATATGTCTATCATTTAATTCTAAAGTTTCTAAAATTTTAAATTTTTCTAAAAATTATTATATATGCTTAAATTTTTTTAAAACTTCATAATTTTTCTTATGAATCTTCGATTAAAATAATTTTTCTTAAACATTGATTTATCATTAAACTAAATAAAAATTGCAAGCTAAATATTTTTAATTAAAATTTATTGACCTACCATTGAGATTTTTTATTAGATAGATCAACTTAAGTGGAAATTTTAAGTCATATATTTGACATATTATTTCAAGTGTTTTTTGACTTAATTAAGAAAATTAAGTTAGAGCTATATTATATTATCAAACCAATTTGAAATTAATAAGTATTAAAAAAGTATTAATTTTAATTGATAAATGCATTCTCAAACAACTTTGTTTTTTAATTTAGTTAATTTATTTTTAAGAATATTATATACAAAATGTGAGATGTCTACGCTTTTTTTAATTTTTAAAGTTTTAATATTTAAGATGTCAATTTTCCGAAGAGAATTGAACCACAAATTAGTGCTTAGAAACTGAGATTCTAAGTTCTAACGACTAAGCATACTATATTTAATAAAATAATTTTTTCAATGTAATCAAACATTAATTTTAAACTGGAACATCCATTGTTGATTTTTTTAAAATTAAAAAAAAAAAAAAACTCTAAGTCAATCATGCTATACATAAATATTTTCATAAATATATAAAACCTTCAGTTTGATTTCAGTTCTTGAAAATTAGGAATTAAAATTGTAACCGATGGTTTGAAATAAAAAAATTTGATAACAAAAATCATGTTAAATTAATAAAATAAATATTCAATTTGAGTACGAGTGAGCATTTTTTTTAAATTTCTCGTTTCAATTTATTTTGTATTTTGAACATTATATTATAATATTTTAAAATTTGAACATTATATTATAATATTTTAAAATTTTAATTAAAAAATTAAAATTTTGAAATTTTATTGATTGGATTTATGCAGTTTTAGTATAAAAATTCAGATAATTATTTTTTTCTCAAATTGCCTTAGTTTCACACACACACACACACACACATATATATATATATATATTGCTAATTTGGGTTATTTTAGTTCAGTTTTAATGAAACCGACTGAATGCTTACTCATAATTTGAGATAAAGTATAAACATTTTAATTTAAAATCAAGATAATGAACAAAAACATGAATTTCTGAATTATGGTAAGGAATCAGATATTTTAGTTTCGCTATTTTAGAAAAAGTGAAGTGATTTAATTTCTAAATTATTATGGATTCCAATGATGACATTTTGTAGTTTCAAAATTGTAATTAACCCAAGAACTTTATATTTTCTAATCTTAGCCTAACAACAACCACAAGAATATGTTAATTAAGATTATCATTTATCCAACTTAGTTTATTGAGGATGATGACTTGATTAGCTTAATCATTTTTTCAACAATCAAGATCTTAAGTATTTGTTTAATTCCATAGATACTAGAGAAAACAGAAAAGAAAGTAATGGACTACCACAAAGTTTCTGATAAGAAAAATGAAACTTTTTTTCTCTACATTGATAATGACCTAATTAGTTTTTAATTAATCTATAAAATTCACTATTAGGTGGAGTCACTCAAATATCATATTTGATTGGCTCATAACAAAATGTGTTTACTTTTAGGTTTTAATTAACTATTTTAGAGTCAAGATTAGTGTCCTTTGTGAAACACGTTGATGGATGGATGGATCACTTGATAATTAGAGTGCCACATTTTACTTAATGCAAAGAAGATCCGTTTGTTTTCTAGTAGTAGTTCTTCAATGTTTGTTTTAATTTTCTTCTCATAAGAGTTCAATTTAGGTCATTCTTACAACCAAATTAAGGATCTATAAATTTCGATTCGTTAATTAATTTATATAAAAAGTCTTTAAAATTCATAAGGGTTAATGTATTTTTTTTTTAACAAATAGCAGATATATCATTGATTAAACCACATTACACAATAAGGCTTTACAATCTGGAAGTTTAAGGATGAAATCAATACAAATCTGAAAGATCACAGAGGAAACCCAATATCTTGTTTCTCAACATTAGGGGAAACCCTATTTAGTTGAGGAAAACAACAACCATGCCTTGTAGAGCCACCGGCGGCATGAAGTTCAGCGATATAGAGCACTTCAACAAACTAGACTTGCTTTAGCTGATGAGATCTTGGATTGGTCATGATGTCGAAGTCCAGTAAGATGCAGAACAACCACAAACTAGAAGAGTCCATATATGTAGAAGGGGGTGACTGTTGGTTTAAAAACTAGTAGTCACCCCCTTGATGACAAGGGAACTGTTAAAAGATACAAACAGAGCACTGTTCACTGGAAACTATCAGAGAGATTCTATTTTGATTGATTTTTAATTAAGGGTTAATGTATTTATGCACTTAACATGGTTTATTTCACATTTTTAAGGTTTAAGAGCTAGGTAGCACAGACATAGGAACAGAGACACTAAAAACCGGAGATACGGACATGAAAAAATGAATTTTTAAAGAAAATATAGAACACGGACACTGGGGTCAATTTATGAATATAAAAAATATAGGGGTTAATTTATAAATATGAAAAACTATACAGTTCATTTTATATAACTTATAAATTAGATTCAATTCAAAAATATACTTTTCGTGGTTAGTAATTTTTTTAACACTACCAATCAAAAATTTTCCTAAAAAAAAATATTTTTAACACTAAAAATAATTCTAAAACATGCCAAAAAAATGTAATTATATTAGCGTATAACATAAATAAAATAATAACACCTTAATTATGCACAAATTTTCAAGAACAAATAAATAATTGACCATTTAATTTTACTTAAAATTAACAATAAAATCATACTATTTATAAGTAACATTAATATATCAAGATTTTATTTATAATATTTATTAGCAATTTCAGTTTATAAAATATTCTACTTAATTAACATTTTCACTATCAATGTTTTCATTAACATTTTCATTCAAGAATATTGTCTCTAATTCCGGTCTATCCAATGATAGAATATACATATGTTTAAAAGGGACATACGTATCCTTTTTCCTTTTTTTAAAAAAAAAATAGCCCCGGCATTTTTTTAATTTTCAGAAACACCCCCAAAACATATCAGATAAGTTTCGGAGACGTGTTAGTATCGGAAACACACAAGACGCAGCTCTTTATAGAAATGTACCTGCTCAATAGGTTAAGAGAAATAAATTAACGTTTCAAATGAAACGGGACAATGCTCTGATATTGCCAAGTTTACATGGAAAAGACATGGCCAACTAGAAAGCTACTCCTCTAACAGTTAGGCATCGAAATTTTGTTTCTCATTGCTATATCTGTCTGATTGTCATTGCTGGTTCTATCATTATTCCCATGAAGCTAATATTTCTGAGAGAATAATATTTCTGGTTAGGCTCTACTCTTTCCCAACACACCCTGTTTGGGCCCAATTCTAAGTTGGATGTAAAACACAATTAAAACCATGGTTTACTTAAGTTCAACTCATAGAAAAGCTTAAGGAATAAAAAAAAGGAGAAATTTACATAAAATGACACTTTTTAAATGTTTTCCACAAAAATACTTCAAAAGTTTTATTAATTACAAAACTATGTTAATTTCAAGAATGCTCTTCATATTTTCAAAATTACACCCATATTTTTCCTTGTTGTTTTTTAACAATTTCTTGGTGATTTTCAATCTTTTCTTTTTCTTTTTTATTTTTTCTTTCTTTTAT
>CATIWM010174061.1:0-16334 GCA_949671775.1 Mallotus repandus
ACACATATGTTATCTATTGAATTAGAATTAAAAATTGTAAGATCAATCTTTATTTAATTATAATAATTAATTAATTCTTTTATATATATATATATATATATATATATATAAATAAAAGATAAATAGAATTTTTATATCCCTCAATTATAATTTTGCCAATAATTTAGTTTCTCTGTTAAATTTTTTTGTTAGTTTCATATATCAAAACACATTTGAAACCCTCTATTTTTATAAAGATAAAATAATTTATATCACTCAAATTAAATAAATAACTTCATAAATTTCAATCACTTTATTTTGTTTACTTTTTTCAAGTTTTTTATTTATTTAAAATAAAATACCATATGAAATAATTAACTTAAAAAAGTAAAATTTGATGAAATCATGTGTAAAATGTGAATACAAAATAAAAATGATAAAAATTAATGAACTCACCAAAATTATATCTTGATCCTTTTATTTTTAAAGTATTAATTGAAGTATGTGTAAATCTTGGAAATATATGTAATATAATGTGATTGAAAATTAAAATAATTAAAAAATAAAGGATTATAATATCTTTATCTTATAAAAAACGAGAGAAAAATATCATTTTTTATATAATAGAGGAACTAAAAGGTCTTATTTATTAAAATATTAAAGAGAAATTTAATCAAAAAATAAAATTTTGAAAAAATTAAAATTAAGTAACAAAAAAAAATTGATTTTCAAATTAAAATAAAATAATGTGAATCATGCCAAACTTTAGGAAAAAAAATATAATCTACTCTAATAAAGATAGAAAGCTAATCTAAAAGAGATCATAATTCTATTTTCTTTTAACAATTTCATGTATTGAAATGTAAAACAATCTACATTTTTTAGAATTAATTGATGAAAAAAAAAAACACCATTCATGAATAAAACTAACTCAAATAACTTTTATAAATTTAAATTTTAATTATAGAAAATTTCTTAAGATTTAATTATAACAGAGATTGTAGAAAATCCGAAATTTGATATCTACCAAAAACAATTAGCAAATGTTATATATATATTTTTTATGTCCATCTCAAATAATTCATTTTATAATTATAATATTTAGCAAATAATAAATAGTAGAGGAAACGAATCCCATAGCTTTCAATAGAAACCATAAACATGTGTACTTTGCTATCGCTAGTGATTACAACACCACCACAAAAATGTCAAAAATGCAACAATTGTCCATAAAAAAAACTAAATTCATATAGAAATAGAAAATAAACAACAATGGCCACAAATTTTAGATTAGAATGTAGGCCACCTTATCTTCAACAGATAGACCTCAACCGAAGCATTGATCAGCAGGAAGAGGTCCAGGAATGTAACCCTTATCAAAGAACTGTAATCCAAAGACAACTAAAATGGCAAGAAATGTTAGATATGACAATCCTTCAACAGCACCCAACAAGCCAAATGGACCATTTGGCAAGCCAGAGCCTGTTTTAACCTTCGTATATAACGACCAACCTATAATGCCCACAACCACCAAGTAGCTCACTCCTTCCAGTGCGCCTAGTGAGCCTCCTGGCCCAGGTGGAAGGCCGCACCCTGTTGTCTTGAGGGTGTAAAGAGACCAACCAATTACTGGTGTTGACACTAATCCAGCAGCTATTGCTCCTATCTCTATTGCACCGTTGGTGCTCTCACTACTCTCCTTTGCCATGCTTCTCACTTTTGATGGCTGCTGATACTTTGTTCTCGTTTTGGTGACATTGAAATAACTGCGCCGTAGAGACAGTAGGGAGGTAGATGCTGGTGGTGAAAGTAGCAACATATTTCGAGACTCTGTATTACCCACTTGGCTAAATCCGATTTCCTCTTCAAGTCACAGATAGCACTATAATAGAAGTAGTGAACCTAGTTGGTTGCCTTGTAGCCTTTGGATCTAAGGAGTTCAGTATGGACGCTTGGTAGCAATAGCAAAATGTTAAATGATGTAAAAGAAAATGAATTTAACTAACATTGGACCGATTGGTCTTTGGTGGAAGCCAACTGCGGTTTATTTTTGACTTTATTGTAAGTGGGATTTATTACTACGGTCTTTCACCTATAAATAGATGAATAAAGGCCTCCTTCTTCAGCTAAAAAATAACACTTAAAAAAATTACATTCAGAACTTGCTGGGCTGGTGTTTTGAAATAAAAATAAAAATTGAAATGGAAATGGAAATGAAAAAAATATAAGAAATGAAATACAAACTTTAAAATGATGTTTGGTTTATTATGGAATAGAAATGAAAGTAAATATTTTTTATCAATTAAAGTATTTTTATAATTATTTATATATATAAAAATAACATTATAATTACTTTTTATTTAATGACTCATAAGTTTTGTAGCCTTTTCAATATTTCAGTCAAGTTTTAAAATTATTTCGGTTGAATCCATAAACTTTTTAAAAAAATTTATAATAATTCATTTCCGTTATTTTAAATAGAGTGCCATATTGAGTCAAACATATTCCATCCAATTAACTAACATGTGTAGCCTACTCATTATATCTTTACACGTCATCAATCACATCTTCCTCACCTTCCTTCTCTTCCGCCAACATCCCTCAACACCGCCTTCTCTTCCTCCTTTTTCCATGCTTAACCACCCTTAAGCATCTCATCATCTCAAGCTGATAATCAACACCATCAACTTTAATCTCTTCATCTTGAAACCACCAAACCACTTCACAAACTTAACAAAACAAACTATCAAATACAGAACACAACACATAATGCATAATAACATAGAGAATTTCGCTATCAAAATTCAAATCCACATTTTACATTAACATATAAGACCCAAAATTAACGAAACTTAGTTGCATAAATTCAAAAACTGTCAAAAATAATTAGGAAAGAGAACTAACCCCAAAAAAACCATCAAAGAACCAGAATAAGACCCAGAGAGCTACAAGTTGAAGACATAGCAAATTGATTAAATTTGCAAAATTGAAGTGACAAAAAAATATATTTGGTGAAGTCTGCAATAATTGTTTCTTGGTAGATTAAAAAAGGGACAGCTTCATCAGCGGCGATGGCTTCATTGTCATCAGAATTTGCATAGTGAGCAACAACTTCAAGCTCTTCCTTGTCAAACCATAATCTACCAACGAAACCTCCCCACGATAGTATTATGTTGCAACACCTCCATTACCCATGGAAATCCCTCCTTGAAAATCTCCAAAAAAAATTACTTAAAATCTCCGCTTATAATTCCATAGTTTTTTATTGCCCATGCAAGCATCCATAACCTTTGAAAACGAAATTGCATAGTTAAACACATTCCACCTCCTTTAAAAAAAAGTAGAAATCAATTTGAGAAGGTTGAAGGAAAGGAAACCTTAAAATTTCAATTCAGAAGAGAAGAAGAAGATAAATAAGAAGACAAAATGAGGAAAAATTACCAAAGAAATCAAGCAATAAATCAGCGAAAAAAACTTAAAGAGAAAGCTACATATTCGAAGAAAAGCAAAGTGATGAACAATAGAACCTCTTTGTTTCCATCTCCCCCTTTTTATTTCTTTTTGATTGTTATGTTGTTATTATTATCGCCGTCATTGTCGTTGTTATTATTATTATTATTATTATTATTATTATTATTATTATGTTTTTATATATAATTGACATGTCAGCCCATTCTGTTTAAATAATGGAAGTGGACTAATGTGCAACTCTTTAAAAATTTTGAGGACTCAATTAAAAAAAATGGTTATATAACTTGATTGAAATATTTGAAAGTTATAAGACTTGTGGGGTCATTATCCCTATTTTTTTATATATTAAAGTTAATATTATAATTTTAGCTATTACAAAAATATTCTTAAAATTATTATTAGTTTACTAAAATATTACTATAATTTTGAAAAATTATTATAAAATTATTTATTTTTTTAGTAAATATTTTCTTTTAAAACATATTAATAATTATTTTTATCAATTTATATGTTTTATTTGTAAATTTTAAACAATATATGAAAATATGTAAGTATTTGGCCAATTTATAGTGGGTTTGACTTGATTTTCAAGGGAACTAAAATTCATTCTTTAAGAATAAAAGGGAAATGGTGATTCTCATTGATGAGAGAATCAATTATCATTTCCATAAATAAATTTTATCTAGCCAAATATTAGAAATTGGAATCATTTATTTCGGTTCCGATTTTTACTCTTATTTTTTACCAACCAAATGAACCCTTTAAGTTGCATTTGGTTCATCAATTGGAATTAAAATCGGAATTAGAATAAGAATTGAAATGGGAAGAAATGAAAATTTAAGGAAGATGATTGGTTCACTTTGGAATAACCGATTTAGAATAGGAATCTACATCATTTATCACTTAAAATACTTTTATAATTATTTTTATTTATAAAAATGAACGTTATAATTATTTTTTATATATTAAAATTATTTTGAAAATTATTTAATTATTTACTAAAATATTATTATAATTTTTAAAAATTATTATAAAAATTATTTATTTTTAATAAATATTTTTTATTCAAACATTTTAATAATTATTTTAATTAATTTATATATTTTATTTATAAAATTTAAATAATATATGACAATGTTTAAATATTTAACTACGGTAGTTTTTCTCTTAAAAAAAAAAAAAAACTACGGTGGTTTGACTTGATTACAACGGAAGCAAAATTTATTACCCATGAGATGGTAGAAATGGACCATTTCCATTTTTGGGGCAATGAATTCTCATTCCAAATGAAGTTAAAGTTAAAAAAAAAAAACATTAAGAAAGGGAATGAACCATTTTCATTTCCATTTTTGGGCTTATTTTAGATTAAACAAACGAGTCCTTTGATAAATGGATAAAATCCTCCATCCATAGTAAGCCACAGTATTTTTTTAAAAAAATTAACGTTTATTTTTGAATTTTAACTAGGCCTAATTATAAATAATAATAAATATAAATAATTAAAAGGTCTTGCTCTATGCAAGTTTTGTCCTCTTGCTTCGCAAGTTTTGTACTCTTGCTTTTTTGCAAGTTATCCTTTTATTTTGTTCTTGTCTTTTTATGATTATTCTTTTCAGTCCTATAAAAAATGGCTAGGAGTAGTGGAGGTTCGAAGCATCTTAAGTTGGCTTAGGAATATGATCATCTTAGTCTAGAAGATGTTGATAGCGGTCTTGCTAGCTTGGTGGTTCCGTTAAAAGATACTAATGAAATAGTATATGGGAATAAAATGTGTCTACTTGGTAAGTTTATGATTGATGGAGTAGTGAATTTCATTGCTATGAGGAATACTTTAGTTCCTTTATGGAGACCAGTCCGGGGAGTTAGCATCAAGGATCTGAGCAATCACATTTTTTCTTTTCAGTTCTATCATGATCTTGATTTTGAAAGAGTCCTTGATCAAGGTCTGTGGTCTTTCGATCAAAACCTGTTAGTGTTAGTGCCTTTTAATGGATCGGTATTACCGGATGAAGTTGAGTTCCGATATGCTAATTTTTGGCGGCAGATTTATAATCTGCATGTGGGTTTAAGATCAGAAAAAGTCCTTCAACGCATTAGTGACCTTGTTGGGCAGTATGTGGCATCTGATGAAAATAACTTTAACAGCATTTGGAGGAACTATCTGTGTATTCTGGTTAGTCTGGATATTTGGAAGCCATTGAATTCTAAAATGAGGATTAAGCTTGCGGGTTCAAAATGGGGTTGGATTGAATTTAAGTATGAACGATTACCAAATTTCAATTTTGTGTGTGGTAAGATTGACTATACTGAGAGATTTTGTCAGAAAGTTTTTGGTGATCGTTCTTTACTTGACAACAAATAGTTTAGGAATTGGCTTAGAGCTCCTTCTCACAGGAATCACAATGTTACCGATCGGTGGCTCCAGGATAATCTAGTCACTGATTTGCTGACAAAGATAGATATGGCATATTCCGGAATCAGTGTGGCTAATGGGAATTATGTTTCCAAGAATTTTAGGAGTGATAAAGTATGAAAACAAAATCATGGCTTGACTGAGGGTGAGATTGGGGTAACTGGTGGAGGACGTGATCCTAAGATGATGAGATCTTCTCAGCAAAAGGAAGGTCAGATTATTATAGCTCAATCATCTTTCACATTTTTCCATAAGGATGCTGTTGACGTGGAGGGATTAGTGGTTATGGATGGGAAACGGTGTCGTCAAGTAACAGTAGAAGAGGTTAGTTTGAAGGGGGAATTGGTTAAAAATAATGAGCTGCACTTTGTGGTTTCTGGGCTAACACATATGGCTCTGGATCTAATATTAGAAAATATTGAAGAGGTGGGTCATGAGTCGCAGGCCCACCTAACACCATGAGTTGTTTAGCCTGGAACTGTCACAGGCTGGCCAATCCGCTAACAGTTCATTTACTAGTGGACTTGGTTGCTTCTCATAAACCAAGTTTAGTCTTTCTTAGTGAGACATTGGCAATTGAAATGGGTTAGTAGGAAATTGGGTTATTCTAATTTTTTTGTTGTGGATTGGATTGGTAGGAGTGGTAGGTTGGCATTACTTTAGAATGATTTTATTCAAGTTGAAATTTTGGACTCAAGCCCAAACTTCATTGATATAGTTGTCACTCAAGATAGCTTAGGCAGATGGAGGTATATTGGCTTTTATGGTTGTCTAGAAATGGCTCGACGGAAGGTTTCTTGGCAAATTATCAGGTCACTTTCGGTCTATTCTTCATTACCTTGGTTTATTATCGGGGATTTTAACAACATTCTTTCTTCTTCTGAAAAGTGGGGTGCAGGTGTCTATCCACAGTGGCTTATGTCTGGGTTTCAATGTACTATTGTTGAATGTGGTCTGGCAGATTTGGGTTTTGAAGGTCCTAGTTTTACCTAGGAGAGAGTTTAAGGTTTAGATAGATGGGTTGAGGAGAGACTTGATAGAGGTTTTGCCTTTGAAAACTGGATGCATCTTTTTCCAAATGCTATTCTTCAAGTGTTGTCCATTACAACTTCTGACCATTTTCCTTTATTTCTTTCTCTTAATAAGCAATTGTTCATTCCCAGAGCTTCTTGTTTTTGCTTTGAAAACACTTGGCTGGAGGTTAATGCTTGTTCAAATATTGTTTCTGATTACTGGGCTAATCATAGTGATTCTGATGTTATCACAAAGCTTGAATGGTGTGGTAAGCTTTTGTTCAAATTGGGTCGAACTTGGAAATCAGAGTTTAAGAAAGGGTTACTCTCTTGCAAATCTCAGATTGGTATTCTTCGTGAGCATCGTGATTTGTAAGGGATCTCTAAGTTTAAAGAATGTCTTAAGGAATATGAAACTTTTTTGTTCCAATAGGAATCCTATTGGAAGTAACGAGCTAAGAAATTCTGGCTTAAAGAAGGTGATTCAAACTCCAAATTTTTTCATTCTTATGCTTTAGCTCGTAGGAAGGTTAATAGAATTGAGAGACTTTTAATTCTAATGGCATATGGCATAACGATGAGCAAAAAATGCAGGGAATTATAGCTGATTACTTTTAAATCTATTTTTTCATCTAATGGAGCTAATTCTAATGGTTTTGAAGATAGTTTAGATGTGTAAGTTTTGCATGAGCAGAATGAGCTTCTTATTATGCTAATTTCTTAGGAGGAGGTTTAAAAGGCAATGTTTAGTGTGCATTCCGATAAGGCTCCTGGTCCAGATGGGCTTAATCCTGCTTTTTTTAAGAAATTTTGCCCAACTGTGGGTTCTGATGTTGTGAGGTGGTGTCAGGAGACTTTTGCTTCTCGTGGTCATCTAAATACCTTGATTACCCTTATTCCTAAAAAGAAGAATCCTGAGTCTATAGTTGATCTTAGATTAATTGCTCTTTGCAATGTAATCTATAAAATTTTTGCTAAGGTCCTCACCAATCGTTTATAGTTGATCATGTCTCTGTTAATTTTAGACTATCAAAGTGATTTTATTTTTGGTCACTCTATTGTTGATAATATGATGATTGCTTTTGAGCTTAACTATTTTCTTCGATGCAAAATTATAGGGAAGCAAGGTTATGTTGCTATGAAGTTGGATATGTCAAAAGCCTATGACAGGCTTAAATGGGGATTTCTAGAGAGAGTTCTGCAGAGGTTTGGTTTTTGTGATGTTTGGATCCAGTGTATTATGGGATTTCCTGGGTTCAGTATGAGGTTCTCTTTAAGGGTAACGGTGTTGGTCCAATTATTCCATCACGTGGGCTTCACCAGGAGGATCCTTTGTCCCCTTACTTATTTATATTATATGTTGAAAGCCTTAGTGCTAAGCTTCAACATTTAGAGAATCAACATTTGCTTCATGGTATTTGCATTTTTAGGCGAGCTCCCTCGGCGAGTCATTTGTTCTTTGCATATGATTCATTTTTGTTTTTTAAAGCTAATATTCAGGAATGCGAGATTGTTAAGAACACATTGGATGAGTATGAAGTTGCTTTCGGGCAATTAGTGAATTTCTTCAAATCTTCGTTGAATTTCAGTCCTAACACTGATTCCAGCTTGAGTCGGGAAATTTTGGTCTTGTTTAACATTGAACTTGAAAGGGGAGTTTCTACTTATCTGTGGCTGCCATCTATTATTGGTCGCAGGAAGTCGGAGGTTTTGATGTATTTAAAGGATAGGGTATGGCAGAAAGTTCAACAATGGAGTAGTAAAAATTTGTCTAGAGCAGGGAAAGAGGTTCTTATCAAGTCAGTTGCCCAATCAATGCCCTCCTATGCTATGAATATTTTTCTTCTTCCCAAATCACTGTGCTATGAGACTGAGAGGTTATTGAACGCATTCTAGGAGGAAAGCGGTGAAGGATGCAGCAAAGGTATTAGATGGGTTGCTTGGGATTGTTTATGTGCACCTAAGAGCAAAGGTGGCCTGGATTTCAAGAGTTTAAGAAGCTTTAATCCGACTATGCTTTCTAAGCGAGCCTAGAATTTTATTGCTAGGCCCAATTCTCTTATTTTCAGATTGTATAAATCATGCTAATTTCCCACATGTTCTTTTTTAGAGGCAAAATTAAGGTTCAACCTTAGCTTTATTTTGGAGTAGTCTCTTCACCACTCAAGATTACATTCGGTGAGGCTCTCATTTACGTATTGGTGATGGTTCCTCAGTGTGCATTAGTTCAGATCCTTGGTTTCCATGTTAATCAAGTGGTATGATTTCTTCGATTTTGCCTTCTAATTTAATCTCTTCGCCAGTTTCATCTCTTTTCTTGAATAATCAAAGGTGATGGGATTCAGATATAGTTTATGATTTGTTTAATCAAAGAGATAGAGAATTAATTTTTTATATCCCTTTAAGTGTGCAGACTGTTAGGGATTCTTGGTATTGGTTGCCATCTTCTAATGGATTATTTTCAGTTAAAAGCCATTATAGATTAATCCATGGTGAATTATCTTCGTCAGATGATGGTTTTTGGAAAAAAGTTTGGAGTCTTTCTTTGCCTGGTAAAATTAAGAACTTCCTTTGGCGCCGTGCAGTGGAAGTTTTGCCCACTAATGCTATTTTGCGAATGCGCCGAGTTCCTATTAATAAGATGTGTCTTTGTTGTTCTTAAGGTACAAAAACTATATACTCCATGTTTTGTTTGAGTGTCCTATGGCTTTAGATTGTTGGAGTCATAGTGGATTGGCTATTGTAGCTGCTGGTGATCATTCCACTCTTTCTTGGCTTAAATCAATATTCTCTTCTTTGTCTAGGGAGGATATAAAGCTCTTTAGTTGTATTTGTTGGTCTCTTTGGCTTGGCAGGAATAAGAAGGTTTGGCATCATCAGGCTATGAATGTTGCAACGATTCTAAATAATGCAGGGTGTATTTTATATCAATGAAAAGCTGCTAGGGGTTTGTATGGTTCGGATCTTGTTCTGAGTTGGCTGGTGATATAGTGTGGTCTAAGCCTGCTTCGGGTTGGCATAAACTCAGCATAGATTCTGCTGTCTTTTCTTCGATTGGCTGTGTGGGGTGTGGTTTTGCTTTAAGGGACTCTTCTTGTTATCTAATTGTAGCATGATCTGTTATTATCCCAGGGTTATTCTTGCCTAAGGAAGTTGAAGCCCTCAGTGCTAGAGAGGCACTCAGTTGGCTGAAGAAGTTTTAGTTAGAAGCTGTCATTATGGAGCTTGATTCTATATCTATTGTTTCTAGCGTGCTCAGTCCTATTGGTCAATCTAGTTATGATTGGATTATTTTTTATTGTATTTCTTTGTCAAAGCATTTTCCTAAGTTGTTTTTCAGATTTGTTCATCGATCTGCCAATGAGCTTGCGCATGTTTTTGCCCAATTAGGTCATTCTCAGGTTGGTCTCCAGGAGTGGTTTTCCCTCCGTCTACTGTATTACATATTCTAGCTAGAGATAGCCTTTCAGTTTAATGTCATTTCCTTTGAAGTTTCAAAAAAAAAAAAAAAAAGTCATAATTCTGTCTCTTAAACTCATGTACCAGACTTTAATCACTTTTGCATTTTAACAAAGCAAACGGATCCCACTTATACCCTTGTGGTTTCTTATAAGCACAGATCATTACTAAAAAGCACACTTCCCATTTTAATAAAAAACACTTTTTGTAGCTCCTTTTTTTATGGCTAAAAGTGCAAATTACACCAAAATGTTTTATCCTAATTTTATATCGGACTTTTTAATTTTTTTAGTCAAATTGAAACTTTTCCTTTTTAAAATCATGTCAAATTGGACTTTAATGAGTGCAAAAAAGTTTTATAAATTTTTTAGTACAGTTGACTCCTATAAACTAAGAAATAAAATTGATAATTTTTTTTAATTTCAAAAATTTTGCAGTCAAGTGAAATGTGTTTAAAAAAACGACTAATTTTATTCATTAAAATAAATGGCAAATTGATAATTGATCAAATTTAATTTTAGTAGTTCAATAAAAAAAGTTAAATTTCATTTATAGGTTTAAACTTTTAAACCTACACAATAATTAATAAATAATTTTTTTAATTATTCAACCGTTAAAATCAAATTTTGAGTCAATTATCAATTGCTATTTATAATAACAAATAAAATTAGCCATTTTTTTTGAAATGTATAGCACTTGACTCTAAAATTTCTAAAATTCAGGAATTTAAAAAAAAAAAATATTTTGTAGGTTTAAAAACTTTAGAAACTTTATAATTAGGTCATATATATATATTTTTTTAAAAATGATCAAATTTATTGGTTAATCAACCGTTAAAATTAATTTTTTAAATTTATAAAATTTGATTGTACTAAGAAAAATTATAAGACTTGATTGTACTTATCAAAGTTCAAGTTGATCTAAGTTTATAAAGAAGAAGTTCCAATTTAGCTTAAAAGAAATCTAATATAAAATTAGAATAAAATGTAAAAGTGCAATTTATAAGTTCGGCCCGCTTTATAAGTTTGAACTATGATGATTGATCAGAAGACATGGTGAAATGGATAGAAATAGCAAGAGTTGGAATTAAACTCGTCTCTGAGTTGAAGTTATTCTTCAAATTATTTACAGTTTTAGTTGTGTTTTTACTAGTAGTTATGAATAATCTTTTAGTAGGAGTTTATTTCTCCTTTTTGTGCTTGAGATCTCAACGAAAGCTAGATCTTAAGAGTTATTGGAGCGATTTACTTGATTGCCAAGAAGACTCTTAGATTACTCATCTCTTCTGTTTGAAGGCTATAGTCGAGTTTGCTACAAATGCTGAGTTTGCCACACACTTGCAGACAACTCATGGATCTTGTTCTGATCTACCAGTAGGCAAGTGTTTCAAGGCAAATCTATGTTTTGCATAGATTTTCAATTTCTTCTTTGTCCTCTTTTTGGACATTTTAGTGGTTCTCCCACCAGTTTTGGTGGATGCTTTGGGTTTGTTATATTTCTGGTCTCAGTTGTTGACCTTCAAGTATTTAGTTATAAGTTTTCAGAAGGTTATAATGTTTATGTGTATGTATTTCTCTATGTAATGACATTCTTATTTTAGTAATGAGATATTTTATTACTTTGACAAAAAAAAAAAAAAAAGCAAGAGTTGGTGGTTAAAAGTGCATAGTAATGGAAAGATAGCTTGCCTCATTCTTTAATTTCAAACATCAGATAACGCCGATGACCAATCAAAATTCTCTCTCTCTCTCTCTCTCTCTCTCTATATATATATATAATATCTCTTCATAATTCAACATTCATCACTAAAAAACTTATGTGTTGAGTTATTAAAATTTACAATCTTTTTTTATAATAAATATAAAAAATCTTATTTTTGAATACATACGTTCTATTTTAGGTAAAACACTCTAATTATACTACATCTAAAACATTGCTCTTTTTTCCATAAAAAATTATGTTTTTTATTCTAACTAAAACATCCTTTTTTTTTGTTCAACTACTCTTATTAAAAATTAATAAAGTAAAATTATTGCAATAACTTTTAAGTTCTCATTTTTATATTTAATTAAATTATAGTTTTAATTTATTAAAATATTTGATTAATTATTTGAAAATATATATTATTCACAGTCCGCAAAAAGCGTGAATTCTTGAATTAAATTAAATTATATATTGATAATAAATAAATTCCCATGTTTAGCTAGATGATAAGTGTGTCTCCAAGGTTCAGATTGAGTTGCGAACGTAACAACTGCGTTTCCCAATTTACTTTTAAAGGCTAAAGCATTTAATGAAAAAAATATAGATATTTTTGTCGCTACCCACACTCGAATCGTGGTCTAGAACATCTTAACACAAAGCAGCACAACCACCATTCATTTTATAATTGTGACACACGTTTTCATATTAATATTTTATAATAATTAGTTTAATCGACAATGACTTGAATACCCTTATTCATTTTCAATTTTGGCTTGAGCTATCGTCCATTTTTTTATCAGTAAAACGTCTATTATGCACAAAGAAAAGGAACAAGGTTCATAGGAATATTACAACACCAATCCACAGGAAGCCTCCTAGCTGAAACAGCCTTGGCCATCCAATCGGCGGCTACATTGGCTATCCTTGGAATCCACTTAAAACTAATATTTACAAACAGATAGCTCCTTGAGAGCATAGTTTTAACCAAATTTACAATACACAAATCTGGTTCAACATGCTGATTTAAAGCTTGAAGAACCATCAAAGAGTCCATATAAAAAATACAAACATTACAACCAGAGGATAAAGCAAAATCTATTCCTAAAAGAAGAGCCTCAGCTTTATTAGAAAGGGATGAGTAAAAAGTTTTCACTTAAGCTGTACAATGGACAAGAAGACTATTAACATCCCTTCCAATTACTGCTAGACCAGCCATACTTGTAGAGGGATTAAAAGCTGCATCAATATTAAATTTAATATAACTAAGTGATGGAGGACACCAATGATGACTATTAGTATTAGAATTAAGCTCAGTATGAATGTTACAACCACTCAGAAGGCCAAGATCCTTAGCAAAAGCATCATAATTAGCTGCTATAACTTCATTATGAAAACTATACTCCTTTTGAATACACAAGATAGGCTGCAAAATTATTTTATAAAAAATACAAGCATTTCTAGTTTTCCAAATAAACCAACCAAGAACTATTAATGAAGTAAACTGATCATGAGTATTTTTAAACAATTTATGAACTTGGCACCACTGATTAACCATGGAATTAGAGCAAATAATTAAGGTACATAAGCAAAACATGAAGCAAACTGCGTTGCCCTTGCATGTTGACACCTGAATAGCATATATTGGATAGATTCGGGTTCTTGCTTACAAATTTGACAAAGATCAGAATCTATTATACCTCTTTTAAAAAGAGCTTCTTGGGTAAGCAACAAATGATTCAAAATCTTCCACCAAAACATTTTTATTTTTCGAACAATAGAACTATGCAATAAAGGTTTCCAAATAGAAGAAGAAAAAATGGATAATACATGGGAAGTTAGGCTCACATTAGAAGAAAAAAATTTATAGGCAGACCAAATATTAATGGACCCTTTCTTATCAAAATGCCATACCAAGCGATCATGAATACTAGAATTACCAAGGGGAATCCTAAGAATCCTTTGAATATTTAAGGGATTGAAAAGTTGACGCATTAAAGGAATATTCCATCTTCTTTAATGTGGGAGAATTAGATCTAAAACTAAGAAAACCTCATAATTTTTAGGTCTAGGTGTAGAGATTTTAAAGTTTGAAGAATCATGAATCCATGGATCATCCCATAAAGATACATCCTGTCCATTTCCAATAGTATAACGAAAACCCTATTTCAATAAATCTCTAGTCTTTAGAAGACTGGACCATCCCCAAGATGGTCTAGATCCCCTCTTAGCATTCAGAGAACTTGTATTTGGAAAATAGATATTCTTCATTGTTGTAGCCAATAAAGAATGCGGATTATCAATGATTCTCCAAACCCGTTTAGCAACTAAAGCACTATTAAACCTCTCAAAATCTTTGAAGCCTAAACCCCACCTTAAATTTGGACACCGAAGCAGCCTTCTAATTAACTATATAAAGACCCCTATTTAAAGGAGGGTAAATTACGATCACCCCCCTAAGACTAACTACTTCGTCCGTAAATTTGTAAAAGTCAATTAAATACCCCCTGATGTTTGACACCGTGAATTATTTGCCCCCTCTGTTAGATTTCTTCATTATAATCTATTAAGTTGAGTTGAAATTACTAATTTGCCCATTATATATTTTAATATGTGTTCTATTTTTATGATTTGAGTTGCATTATCAAGGCTTTCATTACAAGGGATCCATTTTTATTGTTTTTTAATATTTGCATTTTTAATTATATTATCAACAAAATTAATAATTTTACTAAAAGTTAAACTCATAAATTAAAATTATTATAAATCATAAACAAGATCAATGCATTCATTTTTTTTATTTTTTCAGTATTTATATTTATATTTATATTATCAATAGAAATTAATTAATAAGACTAAAAATTAAACTCATACCAAGAGTTATTTATTTATTTACATATTATTGATATTAATATTTTTATTTATTTTTTTAAATAAAAACTAATTAATAAAATTTTTAAATTTTTATTAACTTTGTACCAAGGTCTAATAGTTATTTATTTTTTTACATATTATTAATATTAATATTTTTATTTATTTTATCAATTAAAATTAATTAATAAATTTTTTAGACACCAATAATTAAAAAAATTCGTTATACTTAATATAAATTGAATTTTCACCATAAATCAAAAATTTTTTTAAAAGGAAAAAATAAAAACTGCATCTCATTCACCCCCATCACCGTTGTTAGGATCATTTTTCAAAACCCTGATGGCCGATGATAAAAGTAGAAAAATATCTCACCATCAGATGGGATTGATCGAGAATAATGATTGAAAAGCAAGTTCAGAGCCAATTGAAACACTAAAACCCTATTCAAATACCAAACTGAACCTTTTTGAAACCAAACCTAACCCTGAGAAAGAGGTTTTGATGATTGAAAGGGTGAAAGTTTGTGTCGAGTCTTGTTTATTGAGTCAATTATTCAAGTATTGAAAAAGACTTTTTTTGTGTATATAGTGTCTGTTTTTCATACTGGTTTTCAGTCTGGGAGCTTTGGTTTAACCTAAGGAAGCCTTAGGATGAAAAGTCAAATTTCAGTAAATAGACCTTTCAAGAGGTCAAATTGAGTCCCCGAAGTTGAATTTCAGTCTAAAACTATCTTTTAAAATTATAGTGTGTCAGTGTTAACCACTTGACAAAAAGTCAAAATTTTGACCTCCGGTGGTCAAACCGAGTCCCACACTGAAAATGCCCTAGAGGGGGGGGAGGGGGGGGGGGGGGGTGAATAGGGCTATCGAACAAAAATTAAAACTTAAAAACAAATAAGCAAAAATGAAAGAATGCTGAGAATGAAGAATGATGAACACAAGAATTTAAGGAGTTCGGATTCTCAACAATCCTACGTCTCCACCTAACTTATCCCCAAGTTTAGATTTTGAATCACCACAATCTATTCCCCTAGATTGATTTTACAACTTGAGTTTTAGGCTCAACTTAAACATTATAACTTGAGTTTTCAAGGCTTACTCAAAAACTGATTCACAAGTGTTTTGAAGGCTTACACTAGAACCAAATTTCTAAGTGTTTTAATGGCTAAACACTTAAACCAATTCCTTTAGAATAGAACCTCACTTCCCTTTTTCTAAACCCATAAAATAGAAGAATAAGAATTTTTATTCTAATCACTCACCAAACTCTCACAAGAGTTTATCAAATACAAGAATGAATTAAAGAGAATTTTGAGCTTAATTGAATGCTTGAGAATGTTTAAATGAAAAACAAGTTTCTTAACCTCTAAATGATCTTTAGAGGTTGTATTTATAGTTGAGCAATTCAATTATAGCTGTTGGAAT
>CATIWM010174087.1:0-16711 GCA_949671775.1 Mallotus repandus
AATATTTATATTTTAAAATTTATTTTTATATAATTTATATTAATTATTTTTAATAATATATAAATTAAAGACAATAAATTATTATTTATTACTATATATATATATATATATATAAAATTTGCCTAACTAAAAAATATTATAAAAGTTATATAAAATTATATTTATAAATAAATTATATATTTAATGGTCATTTGACACACAAATAGTAACAACTAACAAAATTTTACAAAACACTTCATATTTATCAACTAACAGCTATCTACTATCAACAACCGCTATCAACTATCTACTATCAGCAACCACTATCTATTAGCTGTTATAAATAGCTAACCAAACATACCTTTAGTATTAGTTAGCTATCAACTACCAGTAACAACTATCAACTATTAGCAACAATTTAACCAAATAGGCTTTTAAATTTTATATATAATTAGTTGTCAATCTGCGCTTTATGCAGACTACAAATAATATAAATATTTTAAAATAATAATTAAATAATTTTGATAAATTAAATATTTTAGTAAAAAATCAATACACAAAATAAATAAAATAAATAATCTAGCTTACAAATTAACTTTGCTTCGACAAATGTAAAAGATTAAAAAATTATAAAATTGGTAGAAAATTGAAAATTGCATAACTAAAATTCATATTTATCAATTTAAATTATTATTAAATAAATATATTCTATATTATTAAATGTTATAAATTATATAATTTCATGGTCAAATTACGTTGTTTCATGATAAAACTATATAATATTACTGTTGGCAAACAAAAAACAAATGCCATTAGCATCTTTATAGAAATCTAACATTTAGTTGTCCTTAAGTTATTGGTCAAATATCATCACTGTCCTAAAATTTAAATTTATCATCTAAAACTCTTAAACTTATAATTTAATTTTCATTAAAATTTAATTGCATTTTAAGATGTCAAAAAAAAAAAAAGCAAAATGTCCTTTTTAAAATAAAAAATCTTTAAGCTTTCCTCATTTCAAAATAATAAGTTTCGATTCACAAAAATATTTATTTAATTATTAAAGAATAAAAATGTAAGTGTATGCAGCTAATCGATGTTATTAGTTAATAAGAAAAAAAAATAGTCTTTCAAAAAAAAAATAGAACTTTAAAAAAAAAGGTAAAATTTATATTGAGGCTCCTAAATTTATCAATTTTTTAGCTTTACGCTCCTAAAGTTTTATTTTGTATATTTAAACCCTTGAACTTTATGGGTTTGAAATTTTAAATCCTCCTGTTAATTTTTTAACAAAAATTATTTCTTTTTGGTTCCTGAAGTTTTATATTTCTAACATTGATATCATTTTTTACTTTTCAACACTTATATTACTTTTCAAAATTTTCACCAAAAATAAATAAGTTGACATATTTTAATTTCTAATATTTTAAATTATTATAAACATATTTATATAATTTTAAATTTTAAAAATAAACAAATAAGTTAATGCTATTATGATAAATTTTTTAAAAATAATAATAATAATAATATTATTATTTTTCACAATATTTTAAATTATTGGAGTAAATTTTTATAAGTTAAATTTTTTTCATGTACCAAAAAGCATGATTTAAAAAAAATGAAGGTTAACATAACGGTTATAAAAAGTTTGAGTTGGTTGAAAAATCTATCACCATTTTTTGGTGATGTACAAACATATATTGGTATTTTATCTTAACATTAAATTGTTTATTTATTTTTAAAATTTAAAATTATTTAAAATGTATATAAATTTATGTTTTTAATTTAAAATATTAGAAATTAAAATAAGTAAATTTATTTTTCACCGTTGAAAATTTTTTAAAAGTGATATAAGTGTTAAAATGTAAAAAATGATATGAACGTTAGAAATATAAAACTTTAGGGGTAAAAATGAAATAATTTTTTTAAAAAAATTAATAAAAGGGTTCAAAATTTTAAACTCATAAAATTTAAAAGCCTAAATATATAAAATGAAATTTTAGGGGTCTAAGTTAAAAAGTCAATAAATTTAGAGCCTCATGTTTTACAAAAAAAAAAAAAAAAAAAGAAAGAAAGATTAATGTGACAAATGTCACTGAAAGAATAGAAACATATATGTGACAAATGTCACTGAAAGAGTAAGGGTGTGTAAAGTAAAAAACATAAGCAAAAGGGACAAAAAAAAAAGTGTTGTGTTACAAAAATGCCCTTTAAATTGAAAACGTATAAGTATAAATTAAGTATAAATTAAGCCTGATTACTTAAAAATTCTAAACTTTTACACTTTTAATAATTTTAGCACATTTTTTTAAGATTTTAAAAAATAGTATCATACTATTTGTTTTTTTAACAAAAATACTTTCCAATTGATTTTAGTGCTGATGTGGCACTGGAGCTGTCTGACGTGGTACCAAATATTTAAAAGTAAAAAAATTTTGCTGATTCATCATATAGTTTAATTACCTAAAAAATCTGAACTTTTACACTTTTAACAAGTTTAACACATTCTTTTAAGTTTTTAAAAAACGGTATTGTACTATTAGTTTGTTAACAATAGTACTTTCCAGATAGTTTTAGTATTTTTTTAGCTGATGTAGCGCTGGGACTATTTGAAATAGAATTAAATATTTAAAAATAAAAAAATAGAATTAAATTATTCAACAGTACTACATAATAAATCAAACAAATAATAGAAGAAACATTGAGATTTTTGGAATCAAAATAGCAACAATACTAAGCAAAAATAGAGACAACAAAACAATACTTTTTTTATTACATAAAAATCAACAAGGAAATATTTTAAAAATTATATAATATCTCAACAATTATTCTAATTTGATTTTTCCATTAACTAAGCAATTAAACATTAGGTAAGTTGTTACTATACTCTCGAATCTATAGTTTTTATAGGCAGAATACTAGCAACAACATGGAATTATTAGAGAATTAATAACAAAAGTATACAATTAATTGCATAACTCAATTCACTTTCCTGCAATTAGTTTTGATCTGGCCATTTGTGCCTATAAGTGGGCCAAAGTTTCCCATCTTGACCATTCCTTAGCAAAATCTACACTGAAAGATGTTGGATTAGAGCTATAAAATTTGACTTGAGATTCATTAGAGCTTACAACCAAATTTCAGTCGTCCACAACCCATCGGTTGCCGGAGATAAGTGCCTAAATTGACGACTTGCTATTGAAGAAAATAATATTGTTGGATGAGAATCAGCTCCAGTGCCACGTGCCATGTTAGCTAAAAAACTTCCAAAATTAACCGGCAAGTGTTTTTGTTAAAAAACTAATAATACGATACAGTTTTTGAAAAATTTAATAAGAATATGCTAAAATTGTTAAAAATATAAAAGTTCATAATTTTTTAGATAATTAGGCCTGATGAGTTAGTACTTTTTTTTAATTTTTAAATAGTCGGTGCCACGTCTAATAGCTCCGATGCCACATCATTTCTAAAACTAGTCGAAAAGTGTTTTTATTAAAAATCTAACAGTACGATACCGCTTTTTAAAAATTTGAAAGAATGTGCTAAAATTGTTAAAAGTGTAAAAATTTAGAATTTTTTAGATAATTAGCCTATAAATTACTTTAAGAGAGAATTGATATTTTTCTGTATTTTTGTTTAATATACTATTTCATCCCTGATATTTAAAAAAATATTTATTCATCCCTAACATTTATAATTTATGTACTATTTTATTTTTGACAAAAAAATTAATGAATGTTAACTCCTATAAATAATTAAAATAAATAAATATTTTTTTAAATATTAAATATAAAATAATATAATTCACCAAAACACTTGAAAAAATAACAATTATCCTTTACTTCAAACTTTGAAAAGACACCAATTGGACCCACTTAAATATTATAATCCAGTGATTCACCATTACATGTCGTGCAATGCTATTTATACTAGTTTCTTATATGATGTTACATTATTGGCAGATATAATTACCCAGAGGGTAACCTTTTTAAAATGGATTTTGACAAATTAAATAATGCATATAATATAAGTATTAGGTTGAATAGCATTTTCTTTTGATAATGTTGTAGCTGAGTGATTTATCATCCATAATTGCTTCACACCCAGCACACCCAAGTGCTGGCTGAGGTTCTAGACTTATTATAATTTATTTTAGTTTACACCATTACACTCAAATTAACTCATATCAATTTGAATAGAATTATAAAATTGATAAAAAAATTTTAATAATTATTTAACATAAAAATATATCAACCTAGTTAAAATGATTAGATACTTTTTTTAATTTATAAACTCTAAATTTTTACTAAAAAAAATTGCATACATGGCTATTTGAACTCTATATATCATTTAAATAATAACAACTCAAAGTCAATTGATTATTATTTTTAATTTAAAAGAAAAATCTAATCCTTACATTGGTAAAAATTTAAACTTATAATTTTGTAATATCATAAAAAATTTTCATCATTTAACTATTTAACCATAAAAATTTGAAATTTATGCCTGCACTATTAAAAAAGTTCATTTGATAATTAGGAGTTTTAATAATGATAACATTTAGATCCTAGCCCTGCATGCATATACTTCTGCCGCAACCTTTGAACTACGTATTTACCATGTCAACTCCTTTTTCTCTTAGCGCAGCAATTATTTCATTTTAATTTAAGTTAGGTTTCCAAATGAGTGCACGTGTACACAGCAGAGTTGGTGACTGCTGGCTGTAGGTAACATTTGACTGCTAGTTGTAGGTAACATCATAGTTATTTTAAGAAACATGATTGACGGTAGCAGTAGGTAACATTTGACTGCTGGTTGTAGGTAACATCATAGTTATTTTAAAAAACATGATTGACGGTTGCTTTTAACTTCTTTAATTTAATGATTGTAATAGAATAGAAGGATTTGTAATTTACTCGAAGTTGGATGTGAGTAAAGCTCGTTTGAATTCATTTATTTTGAGATTTATAAATTAAACGAGTCGAATTTGAATTTTTTTAAGGTTGGCTTGTTAAATTTTATAAATAAATTTATTTATAGGCTCATAAATATACACATTATATTGGGTAGTAATATTAAATATATAATTTAATTTAAATATTAATATTTAATAAATATTATTTAATTTAGTAAATCAATATTATATAATATTAATTTTATATTAAATAAAGACAACACTAATTAAATTAGTAGTCATTAATATAAAATATTATATATGACAATATTATGTACTCATGATAATATTATATAATTTTTTATATGTAAATTAACATTAATATAATAATAAATAAATATTATATAATACTAATTAAATATTTAGCAAATAATAAATTTATTCAATAAATAAAAAGTTAAGTAGCATTTGTATCTTAAAGTAATATATAAGTATTAATATTAAATAATGTAAATTTAAAGTAATAGATAAATATAATTTGAATTATAAATTATAATTTAATTTGTATTATATTATTGCAAAACTACATAATTTTAAGTCAAAACTACGTATTTTTTTTTTAAATTTGATGTAAACATAAACAACTTTCTTAACTCAATTCTCTAATTTATAAACTATGTAGTTTTTACAATTAACTTTAAATGAAGTAACATAGCATCTTAACAACAAATAATGAATTTTCAATATAAATATAAATTAAGTAAATTCGTATTTGAAATCAAAACTACACAATTTTAATGTTATAAGCAATTTCAATATTACAAAATTACATAGTTTTATGTTATAAAATAATGTAATGTCTAATTACAAAAACATTGTTGAGCTCATCTGGCTCACGGGCTCAGCTTGGGCTCATCGAGCTCGTCAAAAACGAACTCGAGCCGAGTTTAAGTCAGACTTTTGAAAGTTCAAGTTCAGTTCGAGTGCGTTAATTTTTAAAGAGCCTAGCCTAAATTTTTTAAAGTTATGCTCATATACACCCCTAATCCTCTAATCGCTTCCACACCATCGCCCCTAACTCTTTTCTAGCCCACCACAGTTGCCATTCTAACTACATCCTTACTATTATTGCCAATAAAATCAAGTTTAATCCCAGCAGAGCCACCTTGAAGTTGAACTTCAAATTTCCTAATCTTATCATCCATAATTAGGCGCTAATCTTATAATTATTGCAAAATCAGGTGGATTATTCCCAAGAATGGAATTAGAGAGAATCACTTGTTGTTACTATTGACGCAGAAAACTAGTGGGACTAGAGGTCCGAATTCATGGATTGGAACCCCACTACATCCTCCTTCGCTGCTATAGAGGGAGAGGTGGGTGGGCATGGAGGACTAGTGGTGTGGTGGGGTCGGAGGGTACCTCCGTTATTGCCTAACATGGCCATCGAACTTGGAGGAGCCGACTCCTCTCAAGATTAACAACTTTATTTCTTGTTTTTAAATTAAGTATAAACATTATTTGTTATTAGGATGAATTAGTATTGGATTTCACAATAGGAGGTGATTAAATTATGTATTTGGGTTTTTGCAAATCAAGGAAAAATGATTTGCTTTGACAAGAAAATATCTTTCTTGGCAAATAGCAAGCTGTCACATGCAGACTTGCAAACAAGTGATTTGTAAGATTTTCTTGCAGAGGCTACATCCATTTCGTCCAAGCCTTTCTCTTTTTTTTTTTCATTTATTTTTTTTTAGCACTTGTGGACTCCACGTAGGAGGGGTATAAAACTCAACCTTTGCCGTCTTTTAAAATCATCTAAGATCGAATCAAAATTAATCGGATCCTATGAAATACCAGATACTGAGTGCATCTGATGAGAAAAAAAGAAAAACAACTTCATCTATATATGTTTTCATCTAAAATCTCTTACTTCCAAATGTACGTTGTCCATTAGTGGACCATCTCACTCTTTATTTTTAGGTTTAGTATTGCATGAAAACCATGAGAAATAATTGGTTAACACCAAATTATCAAAATTTTATGAGAAGTAACATGGTCGATAGGAGTTGCTCTTTTATGCACCCAAACTTCACCAAATTTTCATCCATCAATATCATGTGTAGTGGCTATACTATCTGGTGATACTGGAGTAAGCAGTGTAGGTTGTAGACCTAGATGCTTGACTGACTGGAAATCTGATAAAGAGTAGTTTCATGAGTGATGCAAACGTAACAAGAGGAACTAATTGTAACTTTTACAATTCACCAACAAGTACAAGCATGGTGGCTGATGCAGAGCAATAAGAATTGAGTGCCAAACCCATTCTCTATGATATCATTATAGAAGGTAAATGGGAGGCGTCCTTTTTATATGTGCATTTTTGTTTGTGTAAAATATTTATTTTATTTTATTTTATTGAGTACTTTGGGATGAGTTATCAAGCATATATTTATGGAATTCAAAGTGCTTGCAGCTGTATTTTTTTCTCCATACACAAAGAAATTAGCAAAAATTTACCTTCACAAGACGCTTAAGTGAATCACTTACATTCCTACACAAAAACGTCTTTGATGTGGCACTGTGATATTCTTAAGAGGCAATAGGAAACATGTGATGCATGGAGAAATCGACTATAGATTCTTCATATACAAATAAAACATCTAAAGCAGAAAACTGAAAACTAATTACGTAAGGATTAGCTGAATAAACAATTCAACTCAATTCATCCTAAACCAAATTCAATTAGGCACATGAATCATATTCGTCATTAAGCTCGTATACATTGTTATAATGGCAAATGAAACTTTGAGGAAGAATGCGAAAAAGGTATATGCTAGTAAATAATTATACATACTACTCTTCACAATTTTGACAGTATTCTAAATAAAAATGAAAGCATATGTCACAACCCGAACCGAAGGTACATGATCGGCACTAGGGAATGGAAATACATAAAGTAACCAAAACCTGTAGTAAACCTTAAAAAATTTTCGTGAAATAAAAACAATACTCTTAACAATAAAATATAATAAACACACAACATAAAAAAAAAACATAAAACAATATTCTTTTAAATACAATATTTCAAGTCAGGTACAATCATAATACCGATAATACATATTTGAATTTACTACCGCCGTGTCTAGAATTTAGTTACATAGTATACAAATTAAATTAACATACATAATATAGTTGGTGAAGAACGAACTCGACGCAAACGGGGAAAACCAGCAGACAGACTATGAGGTCTTGAAAAAAATAAGTTGAGGGGAATCAGACCTCACTGAGTGAATCAATTTTATAAAATGCATGCTAGTTTTAAAACTATTTGTTAAAACCCTTTTTAAAACAATATAAAATAAAATAATTATAATTATAAAATCATTTACTTTTCTCGATAATTTTTATATAAAGTCTCTTTAAAACTTTTTAAATCAATTTAATATGAAATCCTTGTATAAAAATATTTAAAATAATTATTTTAAGGGAAAACCTGGTAGAACACCTAAACCATTATTCTACTAGCCTTTTGACTCTCTTTAATCCAAGTGACTATCGTCCTGAGAGCAAACATCAATTGAGTTACTGCCACAGTCATTTCCCTTATTCCATATTAATGTCCCAAGAGCAAGCTCAATCGAGTTACATCCCTTTTTACCGGCCCAAAAGCACTAGCTCTGCCGAGCTCTAACCAATCATATTTTAATCACATACTGAGATATTACCCGTGCGTACGTGGTCCTAGTGACACCCATTAGGTAGCACGTTCTACCATTATCTCTAAATCAATTCTAATTATAAATAATAAAATAAAATAAATAAATAGTTAAACAATGAATAAATAAACAATTAAATCAATAATTAAAACATAATGAATAATTTTTCGTTTAAACATGCTTTCATTTATTATTCATAAATCAATCGTATATTCATTTCTTTATTATTTTTAATTACTAGAAAACACACAGCATACATTTTATAAAATTAACTCACATGTTGAGTGTGTCGGGCGATGCATTCTCTATTGCCCTAGTGCTACAGCTCGTGCCCTAGGGTTCTCTAAAATAAATAATATTTATTTAAAATATGCTCGTACAATAAAATAAATAAATTATGAAAATTCTCAGAATTATGAAAACTAAAGGATTGACGAAATTGACTCGACCAAAGACACAACTCATCTAAAACTAGAATTTCGACACAGGCCGATGTCACACTTTACGAGAAATCTACCAAAAATTTGGCTGAGTCTCCTCTGTAAAAAGGACATCTTTCTATTAAAAGTAGAGTTGTTCCTGCACGAAAACACACTTTGAATATACTTACAACACCAAATTTTAGGTTGGGCCCCCCGAACTACACTAAATGCCCAACTGATAATCAATTTCACAACCACCAATAAAATAATATAATTTTTCAATAAATTACCAAAAATTATAAAATCTCATTTAAATACCACAATTCAATTTATTTTCACAATGAAACGTAAAATATATTTATTTTCAAATAAATAGTAAAATTCTAGCTTATACTTAAATCTATTATTCATAAAATTTTGGAAAATTCATAAAAATATATTTTAACTCTAAATATAATTAAATCATCAAATAATTAAAATACTATAATATTTATATACATTTTATATTATTTTCGGAAATTAATTTAAAATCAACAAAATATACAAAAATACTAATTTAGCTAAGAAAATTTATTTATACCTTCTAATAATCAAAATTATCATTATACATGCTAATTAACTATAAATTTACCAAAAATCAATTAAAATTCAAATTTCACAATTTTCTCTAAAATTTATATTTTCACATATTACTTCCAAAAATTATAATAAAGTATCTATAACTAATTTTACAAAATTTCCTTCACAAACATTACTCCAAATAATATATAGTATTTATTAAAATTATCAAAATTTTTGGGCTCGGAATAGTAACCCGAACCAAAAATTCCAAAAATTAAAAATAAATCCGAAAAATATAGAAAAAGTATTTTTTTTCATAGCATTCAATCTCTACATCAACATTACTACTCAACATTTAGCCTAAAACTCACTTAATAAACCAAAAATTAATAAAAACACAAAAATGAATTTACCTCGTTTCAAGTCGATCCGGAAGGAGATCGAAGAAACCGAAGGTAGATTCGAGAAGCTTGGGAGATGAGGAACGCGTAGGTACCAAAAACTTGACCGGAGCTGCTATTGGAGCTTCGAAAATCCAGCAAAAAACCGACGAGGAAAGGAAGAAAAAGGTGGAGGAAGTGCTTGCGACCAAGGCAAGGTTGAACGGCGGTGGTCTGACGTGCTGAAGGTGGTCGCACGATGGCTGGCAGTAGAGAGACAGTGGCCTTCAGCAAGAAGAAGGAAGAAGAAGAAGAATAAGAAGAAGAAAGAAAAAGAAAAGAAAAGAAAAGAAAAGAAAGAAAAAAGGAAGGAAATTTTTTTGTTGTTGTATATATATATATGTATATTTTATAATAAAACTCTACTTTAAATCCTCACCACAAATTTTACACTTTATATATATATACACACACACAATTAATTCACTCTTAATTTTTCAAATAAATATACACTCTAAACTTTAATTAAAATTTTTATTAACCAAATATTTTTAACATCAATTTATTAAAATAATTAAACTTAATGATCTCTACTTAATATTAATAAAATAAAATTCACATTTAAATTCCCAATTAATTTCATAAATAAATATCAAAATTTTGGTGTTTACAATCTTCTCTCCTTATAAAAATTCATCCTCGAATTTTAACAAAATAAAAGGAGTACAAGATTTTCATAAATGAAAAAGATAGGGATATGCCACTTGCATCACTGCTTCGGTCTCCCACGTGCAATCTTGCACCGTATGGTTGCTCCACAATACTTTCACCATTAGAATTTCTTTAGTGTGGAGCTGTCGAACTTATCGATCCACTATCGCCACTAGGTACTCTACATGCGCCAAATCTTCGCTGAGCTCCACTATTTAAGGCTGAAGTCCGTGCGAAGGATAGGAAACATACTTCCTCACATTAAGACATAAAACATTGGGTGAATCCACGATAACTTTGGTGGTAACACCGGTCGGTACGCCACTTCGCCAACTCTCAATTGAATCTCGAAGGGTCCAATATATCTTGGAGCTAACTTACCCTTTTTACCAAACCTCATCACTCCTTTCATTGGACACACTTTAAGAAACACCAAGTCTCCAACAAAGAATGACAAATCCTTCCTCTTAGGGTCTGCATAACTCTTCTGTCTGCTGAACATTGTCCTTAACCTCTGCTGGATAATGGGTATCTTTCCAGAAGTCACATGCACCAATTCCGGTCTTGTCAACTATCTCTCGCCAACTTCCCAACACAAAGGCAATCTGCACTTTCTTCCATACAGTGCTTCATACGGAGCCATTTCAAGACTTGCATGATAACTGTTGTTATATGCAAATTCAATCAATGGCAAGTGTGCGTCCTATTGACCACCAAAGTCCATCACACACATCCGAAGCATATCCTCCAAAGTCTGAATGGTCCTTTTAGATTGACCATCAGTTTGAGGATGAAAAGCTGTGTTGAAGTCCAACCTTGTACCCCAAGCCTTATGTAATTCTTGCCAAAAGGCTGAAGTAAAAGTGGCTCCTTTATTAGACATTATACTCACTGGTACTCCATGAAGACAAACAATCTAGTTAACATAAAATCTTACTAACCTGTCAGTAGAGTGCGTCTTCTTAATTGGCAAAAAGTGAGCTGACTTTGTCAATTTGTCAACTATCACCCAAATAGCGTTATAACTACTTGATGTACAAGGTAAACCACTTACAAAATCCATAGCAATTGCTCTGGTATGGGCAACTGTTGTAATAATCTTGAAGGCCTCTGATGTTCCAACTTCACCTGCTGATAGGTAAGACACTTAGACATAAATTCTGTAATGTCTCTCTTCATCCCATTCCACCAATATGTATCTTTTAAATCATGATACAATTTAGTAGAACCTAGATGAATACTATAAACAAAAAAATGGGCTTCCTCCATATTTTCCTTTCTTAATTCATCCACATCTAGTACATATAGCCTTGTGCCCAAACGCAACGTGCCCTCACTGTCAATTACAAAGTCTCTGGATTGACCTTGTTGCACTTTAAACATAATCTTCTGCAACTGTGGATCTCTTCTTTGAGTTGCTTTAACTCTATCCATGTACACAGATTGTACTTTGAATTGAGCTAAAAGATATTTCTTGGTTATCTTCCACTGCAATCCCTAATCAATTAGGTCATGCAACTCCTTAATGATTGGCCTCCTTTCTATGCTGATGTGTGCAAGACTTCCTGTTGACTTTCTACTTAGTGCATCAACTACCATGTTCGCTTTACCAGGATGGTAAAGAATGGAGCAATTGTAATCTTTTAGAAGTTTCATCCATCTCCTTTGTCTCAAATTCAAGTCTCTTTGCTGAAAGATGTACTTTAAGCTCTTGTGGTCGGTGCATATTTCACAAGTTACACCATATAAATAATGCCTCTATATCTTCAAAGCAAACACCATAACTGCCATTTCCAAATCATGGGTGGCATAGTTCTGCTCGTGCTTCTTTAACTGGAGTGAAGCATAAGCAACTACTCTCCCATTCTACATCAATACACACCCTAGTCCTACTCAAGAAGCATCACAGTACACCGTATACCCTTCATTCCCTGAAGGTAAAGTCAATACTAGAGCTGAAGTCAACAAGTCCTTAAGCAATTGAAAGTGCTCTTCGCATCTGTCAGTCCAAACAAATTTAACAAATTTAAATCCTTCAAAAATCACCTGTAATAGCTTGCCAAACCCAGAAAACTTCTCACTTCGATGACTGTTGTAGGTCTTGGCCATTCTGCCACTACTTCAATCTTTGTGGGATCCACTTGAATGCCATCTTTGGATACCACATGGCCTAAGAATGCCACTTGACCCAACCAAAACTCGCATTTCGAGAACTTGGCATACAATTGATGTTCCCTCAAGGTCTGAAGCACAAACCTCAAATGCCTTGCACGCTCCTTCTCACTTATTTAATATTCCAAGATATCATCAATAAAGACAATCATAAATCGGTCCAAATATGGCCTAAATACCCAATTCATCAAGTCCATAAAGGCTGGTCGGGCATTAGTCAACCTAAAGGACATCACCAAAAATTCATAGTGGCCATATCTCGTCCGAAATGCAGTCTTAGGTACATCTCTACTTCTAATTTTCAACTGATGATACTCTGACCTCAAGTCAATCTTAGAAAAACACTGAGCTCTTTGAAGCTGATCAAATAAGTCATCAATCCTTGGGAGAGGATATTTCTTCTTGATGGTGACCTTGTTTAATTGTCTATAATCGATACAAAGTCAAAGAATACCATCTTTCTTCTTCACAAATAACACTGATGCACTCCAAGGAGATGTGCTAGGTCTTATAAAACCCTTATCAAGTAACTCTTGTAACTACTCATAAAGCTCTTTCAACTTTGCAGGCTTCATTATGTAAGGTGGCATAGAGATAGGATCCACACCAGGTAAAACATCGATATAGAATTTTATCTCTCTGTCTGGTGGCAATCCTGGCAATTCTTCAGGAAAAACATCAGGAAATTCACACACCATTGGCACCTTCTCAACTGCTCTTATGTCCACCTTTGTATCTTTGACCACAACTAAATAGACTTTACATCCTCTACTAAGCATCTTTCTAGTTGTGATTGCAGAAATAAGATTTTGAGGCATTGAACTCTTATCGCCTCTGAATCGAAACTCTTAATCATTAGGGATTCTGAAAATTACTACCTTCTCTCGACAATCCAATGTGGCATAATGTCGAGCTAACCAATCCATCCCCAAGATCACACTGAAATCGATTACATCCAACAATACCAAGTCTACCAATAACTCTCTACCTTCTACCAATATGGGATAAGATGGAAAGAATATGTCTGTTTCCAACTCGTTACTAAGTGGAGTCACTATAAATAAGGGAAATAACAATTTGGATGGTTGCCACTCCATCCTCGAAGCAAAGACAGGTGAAACAAAAGAATGCAATGCACCAGGATCAAATAAAACTCTAGCCTCAGAAGAACACACTGAGAGAGTACCTGCTACCACCGCATTAGATACCTGAGCATCCTAAGGGGTCAGAGTGAACACTCTTGCCTGCCCATGGCCAACCTACTGAGAACTGGAAGGTTGTGTGAATCCTCACCCACTCAATCTACCCCCATACCTGCCTCCTGAACCTCGGCCCTGCTGGCCTATATATAGAGTTGGCATATGCTGAGGGTACATAAGTGCCTGGTAGGGCTGATGCACCTGCTGAAATGGTTGAGCAACTGAAGACGAAGATCCCTAGGCATAAGATGACTGATACTCAGTGTTAGGACAAGCTCTGGCAAGATGTCCAATCTGCCCGCACCTGAAGCCGGCTCCAGTCAGCAAATGGCATGACCCCTGATGTACTTGACCATAAGTAGGGCATGCACTGAGCCCCGAGCCTGAACTACCATGCCCAGAGCTCTGACTACTACTACCACTACTGGCTCTAGGTCTGAATATCAGAGGTCTACTACTCCGTTTACTGTGTCTGCCAGTCCTATATGCCCGATTACTTCGATAGTTCTACTGTTAAGTGCCCGTAGTCTGAATACCAACACAACCTATCTGAAACATAGATTGCGGAATCCCCTGTGTCATCACTACTCCACTACTGCTGCTCGCATAAGTTTTAGGAATGATGCCATATATAATATAGCGTCTCTCTAGCTGTCGAGCCTCCTCAATCACACTGTCCAACATCCGATCTGTAGTCTTGATACTGATGTAGGCTGCACCTAAATCCATCACATATAATTCTATGGCTCTTTTGTCATCCTGCATCACATCTAGTGCATGATGACCCAATCTGTCACACCCGTACCCCAATTCTAAGTACATTTGCATTCATTATGTATTGTATTTACATACAATATATTAATTGAATGTAAGTATAAGTTAGTATTTATAGATATAATTATAAAGGAAGGAACTTAATTAAATCAAGTGAAATTTGATGATCCAAATCACTTTTTAAGGTTGTAATCGCCATCTCTAAGACTCTAGTAATTCATTTGGTAAGTATTTTAAGAGTTTTGGTTGATTTAAATTAGGTTTTGTAAGATGCATAATTCAGGTTCTAAGTGCCTGATTTTTTTTAGTCTCTGTAATTCGATCATATCTTGAGCTAGAAAACTCCAAATTAAGTGTTATTTAATGATCTGAAAACCTTGAAGAGTTATCTAAAACTTTTCCTCTTTGAGCTCAATCTGATTCTGTAATAACTCGAATTTGTGTGGTTATTAATATTAATATTATTATATAATAATAATTATTATTGATATTGACATTATTAATATTTTATTATTACTATTCTTATATTTACTATTATAATTATTATTGATATTGACATTAATATTATTTTATTATTACTATTACTATCTTTATTATTATTAATATATATATATATATATAAAGTGAATAGTAAATTTTTTTCTATAAATTGACGTGTGGGCTGCAGATTAGAAAATGAAAGTTTTTATGCAAAATATTTAGTTTAGTCCTTATATTTTTTCTTTTCTTTCTTTTCTCTGTTAGCTATCCAAATGATCTTTGATTAACACCAAATTTGAATTATAGCCTCTTCTTATCATCTTCTACCTTTTTATAGCTTTTATTTTGTGAGAAACCATCTAAAAACGCTAAAAAATTTAGAAAGTACAATCGGTATTATTTCTTAGATCTGCACTGTTCCGGCAGATTTTAGGCAACAAGGTTGGTTCCTTTGCATTCCTTCTGTTACCAGGAGTCTGTAGCCACCAACCATGCGTCTGATCTACACCTATAGAATATTTGGTAAATATTTTTAGATAATTTCAGTTTATTTTTAGATTTAATTGTTCAGTGAATATTTTGGGTTATTTGAAGCTATTTTTGTGTTCTACAAGTTGTTAGAAACATTTTGGTATATTCGGTTTTATCAGATGTTAAGTTTTTTGGTAATGAATAGTGATTCTAGCATAAATAGTGATTCCGGCATGAATAGTGATTCTGACATAAATAATGAGTCCGACATTAATAGTGATTCCGGCATGAATAGTATTTTTCCGGTAAGGAATAGTGACCAGCCCAAAAAATTGTGATTTTATTTTTAATAAATATTATAAATTATGAGGATTAATTTCCATAACTGGAGCTAAGTCTGATTCCTCATAGATTTTGAGATAAAAATTCTGGAAGTATTTTGGTGGAAATTTTCTTAATTTCCACTTAAATTGTTTTAGTTTACCAAAATAATTTCTAGTAGGCTCAAATGTCATATTTAGGATATTTTCAAGTCAATTTTATTAATTCATTTTCTACAAGTCAGAGTGATTTTTCTAAGTTAGGCTTAAAAATAGTTTTTTTAGAATAAATGGAGTTAATTTATAGAATTCGATTAATTTGCATATTTTGCATATAGTTTGGGGGCTGCATAATTATATCATAATATGGGATTGTTAAATTGATGATTTATAAATAAATTTTATGATTTAGGTGTTGGAAAAAGGTAAGGAAAGTGGAGGTGCAAACTAAACAATTCAGTGAATTGATTCGGTGTGTTTTATAGGCTATTTTGGTAAGTAGATGTTCAAGCCCTTTTAACTTTTTTTTATACAGCAATAAAATGAGTGTTTTGGTGTTGTTTCATGAACTTGAATTGATATATTTGATTTGTTTTAAATTAGATTGTTGCTACTTGAAGTACTTGTAT
>CATIWM010174089.1:0-17314 GCA_949671775.1 Mallotus repandus
CCCAGAAAATAGAAGAATAAGAATTTCTATTCTAACACTCACCAAACTCTCACAAGAGTTTACTAAATACAAGAATTAATTAAAGAGAATTTTGAGCTTTAATTGAATGCTTGAGAATGTATAAATGAAAAATAAGTTTCTTAACCTCTAAATGATCTTCAGAGGTTGTATTTATAGTTGAGCAATCCAATTATAGTTATTAGAAACAATAATTTTGTTTCCAACAAATTCAAACTTCATTTGGATGAAATTTGAACTTTTAGCCTGCAAAAACACTGGTCCAGGTCGTGATCACCCTAATCCCGGTCGGGATATTCAAAAATATATCTATTATAGCCATTATGTTTAAAGACAGCCAAGATCCTGGTCTTGAATGAACTGATCTCAGTCGGGATCACACTTGTCCTGGTCGGGACATTGGCTTGGGATATGTTCTGGATAAAATCTTTAATTTGATGCAAGTTTGGTCCCGGTCACAACTTGCATGGTCCCGGTCGGGATCATGACTTTTTGACATTGAAGAAGATCGAATCAACCTTGTATTTCTTCATAAAAGTTGTATATATTTGTCTTATATTTCCATATCATTTTGAATCACTTCAATTGGACATCTGTAGCTCATGATATTATTGAAATACTAAGAGTTGATCATATTGAAATGAAAACTGCATATGCTGATTTTAACTGAAGATTTCCAAACCCAAATGAATTCAGATTTTGACAAATAGGATCAATTTGGAAATCTTGTGATGTCTACTTCAAATGTTAAGAAGACAACTTTCTCATTTCAAAAGTCTAAGACTTCCAAAATCTTTCTGGAATTCTGATGGTCAATTTAGTCGGAAAGCAGGCTTAGCTTCATTTTAATTTACATTATAGTCCTAGCTTATACACACTTAAACAAACATGTTAAATGCTCAAAATCAAGTTTGTTAAGATCAAAATCAAGATTGATTATTGGTAAGGTTAACAATATTCATTAATCTTCGCCTGCAGGTTCATTGACTTTCAACTGTAGGTTCATTTATATTTCCTTTCAATTTTATTAAAAAATTTAAAAATATTTTTTATCTATCAAAAAATTATTTTTTTATTTTATTAATTATAGTGGTTGAATTTAAAATTTTATTCATGATTTTAGTCAAACTAAAAATTTTATTCATTAAAAAATATTTATTTTTTAATTTTTTAATTATAATAAATAGGGTTTTACTTGTATTTTTATTTTAATTAGATATTGTAAGTTCATTACTTAAATAATATAGGTTTATAAGATAAAATATGTAGGTTCATTAGATAGAAAAACTAAATAAATAAACTTAAAATTATGATAAACCTCTAATCAATAACAAATGAACTTTTACGTTACAACTAATGAACTTAAAGTTATAACTAATTAAAAACAATAATGGCTGTTAGTTTTCAGAATTTAAACACATTAAAATAAGAACAACATGATCAATTATATATATATATATGTTAAATTTAAATTTAGTTTGTGAAATAATATTTTATTTGACAAATTTATAGTTAATTAAGTTTCAGTTATAAATAAATAAAAAATAAATTTCTTAAGAAAATGGGTAACTTTTATTAATGAAAATTCAATTTTGAAAAAAAAAAAATCAATTTTGATTTGTAGAAAGAATTTGAAAAATCAAAGGCCAAATAATTTTAGTAAAACACAGTTAGCTAATAACTCAAGGCGCTGGCATAAAAAAAGTAATACGTTAACAAAAAAAAAAGTAATACACGTAAATAAAAAACCAATACACGTTAAGGAAAAAAACATTAACAGACACTAGCTCGTCCTGGTCCATCTTATAAGATGGACAGAGATTATAATATTATTTACCCTAGTCATTCTATCTAATGAATTCTGTCTTTGAGATTTTTTTTTTTTTTAAAAAAAAAACCATCAGCTCTCTCCACGTTTCAGGTCCGTTATGGCAGCAGCATATTTCAGTTGAATTGCAGGGGATTTGCTCAATATGCAGCCCTCCACTGGCAGTTTCATCCTTTACCAGGAAATGCCAACACCATTTTTGCAGCAATAAATGAGTGATAAAAATGGAAGACTTTTTATTTTTATCGAAAAAATGGAAGACTCTTGCGCACCACTTTTTAATAAAAATAGCAGCTAAAATACATAAAATTAATATGTAATTAATTTATACATACCAGCTAGAATCAAGATCTCTTCAACAACATTTTATTAAAAAAAAACAAAAAACAAAAAACAAAAAGGCTACTGAAGGGGCTTTCGCAAAGTAGTGCATTACAAAGGGCCATTTCTTTTTCTGGTTTTCCTTGGAGTATATGACAGAAAGGCTCAGGTCAGAACCTTGTCTCGATGAAGTCAGCTGGGCCTCATGCTCTTGGTCCAATTGCGGATCAACAAGAAATAGTTGATTGGTAGATGGTTCATCAGCGGCAGCAGTAGTCAGGAAACACAAATGATGGAAAATTTTGACGGTCTGAACAAAGAATGGAAAATTTTGACGGTCTTAACAAAGAATGGAAAATCTTCAATATTATTTGCACTATTTCATCTTTTCATTAGGTAGAAGTTAAATTATTTTTAGAATCAACTCATAATACATTTTTTTATCTTCTTTTGAACTTCGCCTCACATATTTTAAAATTAAAATCCGATTAAGAATGTGACTGTTACAATTAGATTAACATAGTCATCTATTTCTTTTTTTTTTCTTTTTTATCACACATAATGTACATCTGGTATTTTGGAGCTGCATCCCTTTATGGGTGCCTCCACTTTCAATTTGATGATAATTATGCTCTCTATGTACATGAATGTGTACAGAGTCTGCTGCTGTTCCATTTCCTGGCAGCTTTTGAAATATCAGGATCCACTGACATCATAGTAGTGGATGACTGCTGCTATTTTATTATTACTAAGGTCTGATAGTTAAGTGTTAATTATTGTTCAGAAGCTATCTGTGATTTATCTGTCTTCCATTCACATTCAGGGAAAGATTTTTCCTAAAGATTGCTTAGCCCAATGAACTTCGTTGTCTAATTAATCACATTTTAATTAGGTAATTATTCAAAACTAATATGGCCAATAAGAGTAGAGGCTAGTTGGCCATCACAGTTTTATGATAAAACTCACCAGCAATTTTCATATTATATTATATAAGAACTAAAAGGAAAAGGTGTAAATTTAAAGGCTAGTCCAATGAAATATTCTTAAAGAGCTTATCATGAAACACAGCAACACCCACTTTAGCATCAGCACAGCAACTCGCCATTAAACAATAAAACATAATAAAACCAAGAACAGTGACCAGTGACAGGGCTGTGCATAATGAAGCATACTTTCTTTTCTTTTTTTTTTCTATCAGAAAGTACTTATTCATTAATGGCCCACTTCTTGAGCTGGAACCACATAGTTCATCGTAATGTGGGCTAGTTCAGCATTCCTCTGTACCTTTCAATCTCAATTTGGAAGACCTTCAAGGTCTCAAGGCCAGTCATCATTTGGAACAGGATTTGAGAGGTCGTGCCCCAGTTGAAAGATGCTTGCAGCAGCTACATGTGAAAATAGCAATACAAAGAAGCTGAACCCATTCACACCTCAGTACAGACAAATTTTGGGACCCTAACCTTTGGGAAAAATTATTTAAAAAAAAAAAAAGGGTTACCCAAGGCGTGCCTATTGATTCCCCATTATATGCTCCTCCATTATCTTTGTAAACTCGAAACATATCACAAATTTTGCTGGATCATCAAGAAGTATAAATCTTATTTAATGGGTAACAGTTTTGGTCCGTTTTTTCTGTAGTTATCTTGTAAAAATGAATTGAACATGTAATGAAAAAGCTGCATGAATATGTAATGTTCCATAAATTGAGTAAAAGAACTAATGGCTATTTATGCAAATAATATCTTGAACATAGGAGCAAATTGAGGCATGACAGAGTGGTCAAGGAGAGGGAGCCATTTCAGGAATCACAGAACTAAAAGGAGGCTTACAAGGAATATAAGTGTAAGACCACATGTTCGGGCAGAATTTAGGGTGTGCAAAGAAATTCGCACAATCCATTACTGATCTTTGAAAGGGGAGATCAGGAATGCAGTTATTTCGAACATCAAGCACTCCTTTAGCGATCAAAATCCTGCACCAAGGCCCAACTGTTATGAAATAATTATCAGATAGAGACAAGTTAACCAAATTTTCCAGCTTGCAGACCAACTCTGGCACCATGCCAAACAACAAATTGCCAGCAAAATTAAGCTGCTCCACCTTCTCTAAGCAAGCCAAAGATAAGGGTAATGGACCAGTTAACTGATTGTTGCCTGCATCAAAAACTGTAGCCTCTTTCAGAAGGCCAATCTCATAAGGTAAACAACCTGTTAGCTGATTGTTCAAGAGCAGAACCTCAGTTAAAGAAGAAAACGCCTTGAAGATGCCTCTTGGTATTGGACCAATGAATTTATTGTTGGCTAAGGTGAGATAAAGAATGTGAGTATTTATTATATTGTCAGGCAAACTCGTCATGAAATTGTTGTTGTTGAGAAAGAGAGCATCAAGTTCTTCTGTAAAAATTTGAGGCGGGATTGACCCAGAAAAGAAATTGAACCTAATGTCCAAGAATGTTAAGCCCTTCATGCCAAGGACAGCTGCAGGAAATGGGCCTGAAAATTGGTTGTTACTGATGTCAAGCTCGTAGAGATATGGAAGCTTGGCAATATTTGGCGAGATGGTACCGGCAAAGAAATTGGAGTTCGCATGAAAAAGTGCAATATCAGGAAGCTGATCAAGAAAACCATCAAGAGTAGGAGCAGCAAGTTGGAAACCATTGAAATCGATGGAAGCAACAGCTATGGCAGACTTGTTGTCCGGAGGATTGTCGCAGAAGAAGCCTTTGTAGCTGCAAATATCCGAGCCAACCCAAGTCTTAGTGATGCCAAGCGGATCCGAGGTGATGAGAGACTTGAACTTTTGGATGATTGGGTATGCCACAGCCAGCCTTTGATCAAGAAAGACCAAAAGCTCTGTTTTGAGAGGCAGAGATGGTGCTGGTGATAGAGGAACTGGTAGTTTGGGACAATCTAGTGTAATGGGTATGTTATGATTCCTGTAATTTTCATTCTTGCAGTTGCTCTTGCTTGAACTTTTTCCTCTGCTACTAATGACAAATTCTAAGGTTTCTCTGTTGGTGTTAGTTGCTACAGCAGGGCTGAGAATGGAAGCAATGAGGATTATGAAGAGGGTTGAAACCACTGATTTAGTGGACATTTTTTAATGGCAGAGATGACCGTAAATTGAACGATATATATGATTGTTTGCATATGATATGGCAAAGAGGTGGCCAACAAGAGCAAGTGCCAGGACCCGGAGAAAGTGAACTGGAGAAGGGAATGAACCAATTATACAAGATTGCCACATCCAGAATCATCTCTAGTTGTTCTTTACCTACTTCAATTTTATTGTTTTAGATTTCTCAAAAAAAAAAAATCTTTTAGGTTCCAACCATAAAAAATGACACATTAATTAGATCGCTTAAACAATCTGAAAGTAAACAGCCTTTAAAAAAAAAAAAAAAAAGACCATAATTGTAGCATAATGGAGCAGGCATTAACACTAAACTCGGTTTTTATTTTCCTTTTATTTAGATAAACAAAACCTGAACCTAAAAACATTAGTCACATACTTATTTTCCAAATTTTAAAAAAATATTTCTGCTCCTCCAATTATCTTGTCAAAAGGGGAAAAAATAAAGTTACTTTTGCCGGTGGATTCCAATTTCCATTTCCTCTTGACGGCAATAATGCATCCAACTGGATAGTGTTCTGGTCTTATCTTACTTACAAAACAATGATTACTTTGTTTAGTGATTTTAGGAAAAGAATAGGTTGTATTTTCTTCATCAAAATGAACCCGTGCGCTTTAGAAAAATAAAACCTCTGGGTCAAGCTCAAAACCCACTGGCAGAGAGTCCTGAACTTGGCCCAAGTGATAAAATGGATCCCGAACACTGGTTGGATCTATGAGCTTTGAGGCCTGCTGTTATTTGAAACAAAGAATAAAAATTGAGCTATTCAACTTCAACAAGAGAAATAGATTGGATCCATCTTGGTTTCATCACGATTTAGAACGAGCTGACCAACCTCACCAATTTTATGTTCTTACTGAACGATTTATAATAGTAATAATAACCACTAATAACGGGAAAAACTTGTAAAAAAATTACAAATGAAAACTGCAGAGAACATATTACACTCGCAGCTGCACGTCCTACATACTCTATAATCTATATTTATACTAAAACAAGCAGCATTCAACACAGTTCACACACAATGACGATCTTATTATTCGTAAACAAGAATTCATAATCAACCCACTCTGCACGTACCGTACATTAGTGGGGAGGTTTTTCCAGGGCTTTATAGGACTGTGGTGCAGGTGCTTCATCCATAGTTGGAGCAGATCTAATTTTCATGGAAGAAGCAGGAAGAGTGCATGGAACAAAAGAAAAACTACTTTCCCGAGCACAACTTCTAGACTTTGCGTAAAACCTCGCACATTCAGCTGCTGGCCTTTGATTAGGTAGACCCATAATGCAGTTTCTGTTCACATTAAGTCTTCTTGCTCTTATCAGAAGCCTGCACTGAGGCCCAACTTGGGTGAAATAGTTATGAGTTAGTGTAAAATTGAATGCATTTGGTAGCCTGCATAAAACCTCAGGTATTGCTCCATAAAACATGTTATGGGCCATGTTTAAGTACTGTAATTTCACCAAGCAACCAAAAGATTGTGGGATCGGGCCGGTCAATAAGTTGGTGCCAACGTCGAACACTGTTGCCTTCTGCAAGTATCCGATTTCGAATGGTAAGCAACCGGTGAGCCTGTTGCCTAAAAACAGGACCTCTGTTAGTGTATTCCAGGCTCTCCCGATGCTTCTTGGGATTGGTCCGGTAAACTTGTTGTTAGCTACTGTGATGTAGAGTGCTGGAGTGTTGCCAAAGTTAGCAGGAATTGTACGATTGAACTGATTATTGTTTATGAAAAGAACGTCAGTGTCAACGTTGAACGCCTGGCCTGGGACAGAACCGAGATAGTTGTTGAACCGAATGTCTATAAAGGTTAACTTCTGGGCATTAAGGACATTTGTTGGAAATACTCCCATGAACTTGTTGTTACTCAAGTCAAGCTCGTAGAAGTAACGTAACTGATTGAGGTTCTGATTAATGGGGCCGCTGAAGTTGTTAGAATTTGCATGAAAGATGGCTGTATCAGGCAAGTTCATGATGAAGCGATAGAAATTTAAGTTGCCACCGAGTCTTGCACCATTGAAATCGATAGCAGCTAGGCCAGTGATGTTCAGATCAGGAACAGTGTCGCAAAAGAATCCTTTAAAAAGGCAGTAATTATTGCCGACCCAGGTCACACTGTAGCCTTGAGGATCAGATGTAATATTTCGTTTAAGTTCCTGAGTGATGGCGAGAATTCTAGCTCTATTAGCTAGGGGTCCAGGATTGATGTCGGGTTGGCGTGGCATGAGATGCCTTGAAGGAGGATAAAGTGGTGGCCGAGGGCGGACACGAGGGAAAGGAGTAGGACGAGGTGGTGTTGAGATTGGAGGACATCTTGGAGTAGGAGGAAATTTTTGAGCGAGAGAACCAGAAGAACATGTGTGCAGGATTAAGATAAAGAGGAGAAGAATGGAGGACATGGCTAGCTTCATTTGAAGAGTGGTGCAGGATGTGGTAGGAGCAATCATATGCCTTACTTATAAAAAATATGCTGCTCGTAGCTTACTGCTTGCAAGCATCTGTTACTTTCTGACTAGGGTGGTAGGTACCTTCTATATTTTATTATTTTTTTATATAATTATTTCTGTTATCCAATAACTATAAAATTTTTGACTATTTCGAATCAAATGGACTCTATTAGAGATAAAATTCTTTCAGTATTTATTTTTTCATACACAACTACCTGGAGTATATTTTATTTTCCTTTATTTGAGTAAATTTCAAAAGTCAATATTCTAATGGTCTTATAGGCAAAGAGATCGAGACATGCTTATTATGGTACAATTAAGACCGGTAGGAAATTAAGAAATGCTGATTAGAATTTAATCCATGGCAAACATTAAATCATTAAACTAATGGAACAGCGATAGAAATGGGCTAAAAGGGCAATGAACTGTACAAGTTGATGGGTCTTCAGGTCTTGGTCTAGCATATACATTTCCAATTAGCTCAATGACTCAGTTGCTCACTTTTTTTCTCCTGTCTTTTTCAATGAAATCTCACAAGACAATTGAACAAGCCCACCGACAGTAAACAGTATCCATAAGCAGAGAGTTTCTAATGGAAAGAATGAAGTGTAATTGATCTTTCACCACTATTTCCTGAAAGATATGCAAATCTTCTGCTTCAATTATTAGGCGGAAGTATTGTTTAAGACAATAATCGTTTGATAAAGAATGCAACATTTTTTTTTTGATAAATATGTCTTCTGCTTTAAAGAATGTATCATATAAAGCTGACATGTGCCAAGCGATGAGCATTTCTAAAAGCAAAAAGTATTAAAGTGGATTAAAGCACTCCGAACACTAAAATGCTTTTTGATTGGATGAGGGATCAGGGAATAAAGGGGTAATTTTCACTCAGTGTCCCTGAAACTCTAACCAAAATTCACTACCATTTAAACATTTAATTTTTCATTTAAAACTCCCAAAATTTTCATTTTAATTATATTAAAATTCTTTTTACCTTTTTCGGCCTAAAAAATCGCAAATATGCTAAGCTGTATTTATACAGTTTAGTTTTATTATGTTAATATTTCACATTGTGTGAGTAACATGTCAACATAGGGGCGATTTTTAAATTGAAAAATGACAAAAAACAGTTTAGTAAGATTAAAATAATATTTTAGAAGTCTTAAATAATAAAATGGATATTTCTGATTAAAATATTAAGAATGGTGAGTATAAATTATCCGAAAATAAACATGGTTCCGTTGTGTCAAATTAAGTAACAAGTATATAGAGACATAAAAATATGAAAATAAATAGAGCAAGATAAATAATATTTTAAAAATATAAAAATAAAAGTATGAAAGAAGAATAATAGAATATAAATATTAAAAATGTAATGATATATAATTTTTATATATAAGTATTAAAAAATTTTATCTTTTACTATTAGGATAATTATAAGTTATTTTATTTATTTAAAAAAAAAAAATATGCGTTTAAAATGAAATATATTGTTTAAATTTTTAAATTTGTAAATATCACCCAAAATATTACCAAGAAATTTTCTGCAACTGTCAAAAGGAAGAAACGCATATTGCTTGCACGTATCCACAAGATGTTCTTCTTCTGCAAACTGTGAAGAAGGAATGCCATCCATCAGCATCATATTTTGCAAAAATAATAATTCGTCACAAAATGCATTAAGTACAACTCATCCAAAGGAGTTAGAGACTGCGTTTACTTAAGAAAAAAAATAGTAACTAGTAATTTAAAGACTTCTACCTTTATGGAGTACGATCGAGTACTGCACTCATGCATGCATGATATGCCACAAGTATTCACTATTCAGTTCGTTATTTACTGTAATTGAAAAGAAATGATCGATGATCTCCTGTTAATAGATTTCATTCAACACACCGATCAAAACACTTGCAATGAACTTTTGGGAAAACTGCATCAGTAAAAGACAATATATATAGGTCCATCTCCAGAATGATAAATTCATTAAAAATCAAACAAAAAACAAAAATCAGGTAAACCATTGTTTGATCTTTTGGGCCAGTAAAGAAGCATGCTTTTAAAGATCTAGATTAGCTAAATTTCTTACTAAACAGCTTCCTTAGTTTGGAGGCTAGGCATCATGTTCTGTATGGTGCTTTTATGGCATGAGCCCACCGTACACCTTCCCGCTCCCAAACAACTTTTTTTTGTCGTTAATAATTTTAGGAATAGGTAGAGAGATGACTCGAACCGGAGTTCCAAAAATGCCGCGCGTTGGGGTTGCCCAAATAGCCTTGTCTTCGAAAGCTTGTACTTTCCAGCTTCCTTTTTTTTTTGGTTAGATGCCTGCAAGCCTTCATGATCAAGAAGTTGTTAGATTTTGATTTTGTAATATATTTCAATTTGTAATGTCAACAATTGTTGAAATCAGTCAATAAAATTTATTTTTATTTAAATTATATTTTAAATTTAAGTTTTAATTTATATAATTATATTAAATTTGTTACTAAATCTTTACCACATTTACTATTCTATCTGAATCCAAATCGATACGAGTCCATTAGACACTAGCTACAAATGATTTAAAAAAATATTTCAACTTAATTAATGAAATAATGTTAAGGGTTAGGATAGATTTGCAAATTCCTTGCATGCCCCGGCCACCTCACTAAGTTTCACCTTTATAGGATGCCAAATGGGCGCATTTTCCTATGTGTTATCAGTATATAATTATGTTCACTATTATACCTGGTAGTCTGTGATTATTTTAAGAAAAAAAACTCATAGTATGATTGATTTCTTCAATCAATAGGGGGTTAAAGAAAAAGGGCATTCACAATCATTGATGGGAATTATTTACTTAGAGTGACATCATAATCATTTTTTCTGCATTCGTCAGTGCTTCTGATAGCTCAATCCAACTTTGCTGTAAAGAAAATTGAAACATATATACACCATAGAGTTAGGGTTTTTAAACCCTAGACCAGTCTTACAATGCCACACAAAATTTTACTTCCATTTGTCTCTTCTTCTGACATCAGTTTCTTCATTCAATTCCAAATGAATGCTCAAGTTGAAAGAAATATTAGGAGACAAAATAATTTATGAAAAAATTTTGCTTACTTTATAATAAAAGTAAGTGGTACTTCTTTTTTTTTTTTTAATTTGTGTAGTGTGATTAAATGATTTTTTTAGCACTTAAATTTTATATATAAAAAAAATAAGTGGAGAGAAAAATTAAACTCATACCCTTTATAAATGTCTTGCTCAGAATAAAAAATCAGCTATTTTATACGAAATAAAAGTATCATTTTTATTTTAAATTTTTTTTTGCATTGTATATAAAATCTCCTAAATTCTACATGATAAGAAAGATAACACATATATATGTAAAATATTTTATAATTGGATGTTGATCTCACTAATGTATATTTTAATTATTATCTGCCATTCATTTAATAGTTTGGTATATGAATAAAAAATATATTTAAAGCAAGCAAAAATATTTCATTAGAATATTAGATTTTTCATAAATTATTAGCTTTGACATGCATAATGTACCAAATGAGATTAAAATTTTCCAAAAAGAAAAATTGTGGAAAAAGAAGAAAAGAGAAAGGAATGAATTTTTATAGTTAAGGCAAGTAGAACAACGTGCTTCACATGAAAGCACTCTTCGCTGCATTAATTAGTGTCTAATGGTTGCAGTTTTCCACTACTGAATGCTAAGCTCATAGAAAGAAGATACATTTTATTCACCATATGTAGAGTTCTAATTTAATTTAATTTAAATAAATTTAAAAAATAATAAAAATTTATTAACAACTAATTTAATAATATTATTATTACCACTATTTTACATTAGAGGGAGGCAACCAGCATCAAAGGTTGTTGTCAATTCTTTCCCATAAAGAAAGAGAGGTGTCCGCAAGCTGTTCTTCTTTCAATTTCTTTGCTTTATAAATGATTTATTACCCATAACATGAATTTGAGATTTTTATTTTACAGGAGAAGGAAAAAAAGGGTAGAATAAAGCAATGGGTGTGTACCATTAGCTTTTTCTTTGTGTATAAAGAATAAACATAATTCAAACGTACATGCCACCTTTGTCATATGCTTTGGCTATTATATATTATCCTAAATTTATTTATTGTAAAAAGACTATATTATATTTTGTACCTAGTTAGTGAAAGTGGACTGTTGATTGGGGTTATGCAAAATCCATCTGACCCAAAAAAAAATGAATTGAATCAAATAAATTTAGTTGGATTTGATTTTCATTATTTATCAATTTTAAATTTTCAGTTAAACTCGATTCGCCCCGAAAATTGAATATATATATATATATATATCAAATGTATACTTGTGGTGAAGTGGTGAGAGATTTCATTCTTATGTAGATGTTTGAATCTGAATAGAACATCTAATTTTTTCTTTCTTGAAGTGGAAATTTTTTTTCTTTCTCTACTATCTAATTTTTTCTTTCTTTCAAGAAAAATCATGGAAAAAGGGGCATATCTAGGAGTTGAACCGACATTGCCAACAAAACAAGACGTGCACCCCACCATTTCAGCTACTAGAATTTTAAGTATCTTTTATTTCTATTTTTATTATTATGTATTTGGCTAACTGAAATCCGAACCAATACCGCCTAAAAGTTTAGTTTTCAGTTCGGTTTTAAATTTTTGAAAAGGCTTCAATCCGAACCCACCTGATACACAGCCTTACTGTTAGGGCTGTGCATAAACCGCCCAAATCTAAACTTCCGCACCAACCCAACCTGAGGAAGTGAAGCGGCTCGGCAAGTTTGGATGGACGGAAGTAGTTAGGTGGAAAGGTAGGGCAAAGAACAGGTTTCAGTTTGTGGTTTGGTGGAGGGTTGCTAAAATCTGACCCGCTCGAACTTCCGAGATTTTATTTAATAATATATATATATACACACACACATGAAACGTTACCGTTTAGCCCTCACCCTATAAATACATCTTAAATTAACTAACCATAAACCTAATTCATTTCTCACTCTCGTTCCTTTTCTCTCCAGCCGCCTCTGACCTCTCGCTCCTTTCCTCTAACCCTAAATCCCTTAGTTTAATCTTTAAATATCTTCATTCTAACCTAAAATTTGTTCACTCTAACTCTAAATCTCTTCATCTCAAGTATTACTTTACACTATCTTTGACCTTTGATAGTGTACTGTCCCAGACTAAACTGGTTTCAGTTATGCTCTTTCTTGTCCATCGACATCGAGCATCGATCTTGAATGTCTTTTGATGTAAAGAAATTTAAGGGTGATAGATCACATAGATTCAAGAATTTTTTGGTAATAATGAATTTTTTTTATTAAGATATTATTGCAAGTATGTTGTTTTTATAGATCTGTTGTGATTTGGGATTTTCGTTAACTTTTTTTTATCTTAATATGGTTGCATGTTTTATAAATGTTGAAACTAGAGATTTATAAGGTGGAAGCCCTAATTTTTGGGACTGATGGATGCCTTGTGATTCACAGACAACGGTGGAAGTTCTTGAATCTTTTTTTTTTGTTGTTCATTTTTTTACTATATTAATACAAATTTATATTGAAACTGTGTGGATCTAAATGGATTTGTTGTATTTGTAGATGGATCTCAATTGATCTGTTGAATTTGTATTTTTTTGGGAAAATTTTTATTTTTTTAATCAAATAAAATTTTTTTGATTATTATTTATTTAGTTTAATAATATATTAATATATTTTACAGCTTTAACTTATACGAATATTTGTATATTAAATAATTAAATAGATTTTAAAATGCAAAATAATATAATATTTTTTAATATCTATTTAAAAAATATGTATTTGTATATTTTTTATTTTGTATATATTTTAAAATGATAAAAAATTATAAATATATTAATAAACAAAGGTTTATTTAAAAATAAATTATTTAATAAAAAATTATTTATTTTTTAAATAAAATAAAGTAATTTATTTCATTTAAGATATTACTTTTTTATTACCATTTATCTGTTTTGTTTTATAGTTCTGCTATGTTATCTTTTTTTGTTTCAATTTGCTTAATTTATTACCTGTTAATTGCTTTGTTCTGTGTCTTTCACTTATGTAGAAGGACACCCCCAGGCCCAAGGATGCCAATAGCAGTTCAACTGCTACTAGTGAACCTATGGCTCCTAATAATGAGGTGGAAGCAAATAAAAATTCTCATAAGCAGTCTGCTACTCCTGCTCATGAGCAGCAGTCGGTTGCTTCATCAGAGCAGCCTGGGAGGAAATCAAAAAAAAAGAAAGCAAGTTGAAACCATAGTCTGGGAGCATTTTGAGCATATTAGGGAGAAAAATTTATTGGTAAGAGGCAAATGCATTTATTGTGGTAAAGTTCTTGGTGTTGAACCTAGAAAACATGGCACTTCATCACTTAGAAACCACATACTTAACTGTACCAAAAACCCTCATGATAAGTAAAAATGACAGTCACTTCTCACCTTTCAACCTGATTCTAATGTATCTGAACCTGATGCTGGAGTAATTGGGACCAGAAAATTTGACCATGATTTAATTAGAAAAGCCCTTGCTAAAATGATTGCATCTGATGAGTTGCCTATTAGATTTGTTGAGTCTGTTGGGTTTAATAAGTTCATGTATGTTGCATGCCCTCATTTTAAAATGTCATCTAGGTGGTCTGTGACTAGAGATATCTTCAACATCTTTGTTAAAGAGAGGCTTACTTTGAAAAAAAATTCAAAACAAATTGTCAAAGAGTCTGTCTTACAACAGATACATGGACTTCAATCCAAAGGATCAATTACATTTGCATAACTACTCATTTTATTGACAACGAGTGTAAGCTCAATAAGAAAATTATTGCATTTGTGCATGTGAGTTTGCATAGGGGTGAATACATGTTAAGGCACTTAAGAACATAGTTATCAAATCAAGATTCGAATCGAAAATCAAAATTCTCAATTTATGAATCGAGAATCGAAATTCTCAAATTGTGAATCGAGAATCGAAACAAATCTAATCATAAGATTTTGTTTATATTAATAATATTAATTAAAAATAATATATTTTATGTAAAAAGTATATTTCATATAAGATACTACTTAAGTTTAGTATATATTACTTAATAATAATCATTATTAAAAAATTCTGATAATATAATATATTAAATATAATATAAATAATAGAATTTACAGTGATTATCATATATATATCTTTGCGTAAAACAAAGTCAAATGTAAAAATTAATATTATAAATATACTTATAGTTCTTCTACCCTATAAAGAACCACTTGAAAAGTAAAACAAATATCTATCGTGAAAGAAACAAATAAATGAAAGGAAGAATAATAACCCAAATCAATATTGCTAGTCTTCCAAATTAACAGAATAAATGAAAAAAATGGTTATAATAGAATTTATAAAGTAAATTATATTAGTCAGCTTTGTTAAGTTTAAGAAACAAAAGTGAAAAGGGAATTTTATCTCCTAATTGTATGATTTCTTAAATAAGATTCGTTTTAGTCAATAAATAAGAATCGGTGAGAATCATAGATTTGATTGTGTCTCTGCAAGCGCACGGAATCGTACAAATAGTAAATAAATATCGTCCCACAAAGATTGCAAATTGAGTATTGTAATACTAATTATGTTTGTTTGTTTAAACAACGAAAAATGGTGTTTTGGATTAAACTATAATTAAACAAGAAAAATATGAATTAAATAACAATCAATTTAAAGAGCTAGGGTTCTTATTACCAATTCAACCATTTCTTAAGATCAATTAACACCTAAGCCAAGCCTAACCTTAATCCAATTTAAAGGTATTTAAAGAATCATTGGCTTTCCTCTCGGACAACCATACAATTAACTAAGTAGGTTGACATCTTAAAATTATAGCTCTCACCTACTAAGTGTTCGATTAACCTAGTTTAAAGTTCCAACCCTTAATCAATATTAGTTGCTTTAATGTCTCTCAATTAAGAAAGCTTCCAATAGGTTATTGTTTGTATCCAATGCAACCTATCTCTCGATCAAGTTTCAAGGGTGATCAATCCTATGAAGACAATAAGTTCAACAATAATCAAATGATTTGGATTATTGGCTTAGGTTTAATTGCAATATTCACATGGTTGAATTAAATAAGAGCCCTAATAAAGAACTTAGCCACTCATGTTAATTAAAAGAGACAAATATGAAGAATAGAAAAAAATAAACATCATCATTAATTCAAAATAGAAATGAACAATAGAAAATGTTTAGAAGAAACCCCCTTTGAAATAGAAGGCTTATTATTCTTCAATCCTTATGCTCAATCTCCAAACTAATATGAACAAGAAGAATTCTTTGTTCTCTCTAATAAAAAGGATAAAAGAAAATTGTAATGTAAAACTTAGAAAATGAGCTAATGGAATTTTTTTCTTGTTTCTGGAGGCTACACATATAAAACCCTAGCTTCCAACCCCTTGATTTGTTTCCTTGTGAAATTTTCATCATGTCCCCTAAAATTAGTAATTAAACTTTAAGTTCAGATTGGCTGCCATCAGGTCACACGACCGTGCATGTTTAGGCGTAAGGTCATGCATAACTTTTTTCCATAATTCACTCCAATCAGCCTTAAATGTTCCTTTGCATTCTCATTTGACTCTTCCAGAATCTTCATGATCCTCATGCATCTTTCGTTTACTATCCTTTAACTACTTACATGCACAAAAATAACAAAAAATAAAATAAAAAATACTAAAAATAAACAAACACAAAAAACATGCACACATACACTTAACTAAATAAAAACTTTACAAAAGAAACATAATTGCTTCATTCGATTGATTCATTTTTATAGAAATCATATCCATAAACTTCTCCATCTTACTCTCTAATGAAGCCATCGAAGATGAACTCTTATCTTACTAAAAATGAGTCTGAGGATGTTGTGCATTCTGACCTCCCAAACTGAGTGGTATTTGTGGCCTCCACTAGTTGTTCGCCTGGTTACTCCATGAAAAGTTGGGGTGGTTCCTCCAACTTGGGTTGTATATGTTATCATGCACTGCATTTTGTTGTTGACCATTGAAGTTGCTGATGTAGCTTATGTTCTCCATAGAAAAATTTTGCATCAAATGACAATCAAAAGTAGGATGCCTCCCTTGACACAACTCATAAAAGGAAGACAATGGAGATGTAGAAACTGCATTAACACTTATATTGTCTATCCATTTTTATAAAAATTCCAGCTTTGCATTAACCATTGTCAAGCTATCAACTTCAATTACTCCCCTCTCTTTAGAATAGTCATCTCATTATACTATAAGCTTTGGGTGTTAACCATCTCTTCAAAAAGTTCTAAGACATCCTCAGGAGTTTTGGACATGATAGTTCCTCCAACTGAGGCATCTATGTTAACTCTAACTGTAGGGTTGACTCCTTTGTAGAAAGACTGTACCAAATCCCATGAAGGAATTAGCTATGGTGGAAACTGTTTCTGAAGATCCTTGAACCTATCCCAGGACTCATAGACGCTCTCATCCTCTCTTTGATAAAAAGAGTTGATCTCATTTCTGATTTTGAGTACTTTAGCTGGT
>CATIWM010174090.1:0-23545 GCA_949671775.1 Mallotus repandus
AATAAAAAAAGGAATGAAAAATAAAGTAAAAGAAAAAAAAGGTATGATTGTTAAATAAAAAAGATATATATATATATATATATATATTGGATAAATTTTATAATTAATAAAAATAGAAGTATTTAAATTGAAAACTTAAAAAATTATATTTTTAATAAAAAATTATATTTTTAACAAGTGTCAAATGCTGAACTTTTTATCTATTTTAATACTTAAAACATTATGGGAAGTTGACATTAGGTATGTGGCTCTTTTTTCCAAAGAGTGACCTCTCACTTTCCCAACACAAGGGTTATATTAGTCTTTTCACAGTCATTGACTTTTTCTAGCCAAATTTTTTTGGCTAGATTCTATCCGGAAAATTTTGTTGAAATAGTTATCCATATGAATTTGGGTTATTACATAATTATACCATGAACTTTGGTCAATCTATCATACTTTTAAAATTGTACCAAATTGATATATAAGCTTTTCGATTTGTCCGTTTAAATCTACCCACAGTATTATGTGCCCATGTTGAAATGACATCATATATGTACATTTATTTACTGAAAGGAAGAATATATTTATAAAATAATAAATATATAAGATAACTAAAAATAAATTATTGATGCTTATTACAATATTTACTTATTGTTGATGACCGTAAATATATGGGTAATAAAGTGGAGAGTAAAGTATCGTTCCCTCGAGGATTGTGAACTAAGCAACTATTAGTTCTAGTTTAATTTGTTTAATTAGAGCCTTACTAATTGAATTTAAACAAAGCAATGAATACACTAAATAACAAACAAATAATGAAATGTGAATCAAGCTATTATTAACAAACTAATGAAGAAATGAATCAATATGGGGATTATGCTGTTGGAGAATTGTACACCACATTTTCATCAAGTCAAATGATAGATCAATTCAAGTTAAATGCATATCTCAAGTTTCCAAAAGTCATTTAGCACTCTTTCTCAAGTAATGCTAAACTCTTCAAAGTTATGGCTTAACTCTCATCATCACCATAAAAATAAGACAACATTAAACATATAAAGCATTAAGCAAACTTATAGAGAATTGGATTGAATTAAGCTTTCTCAAGTCATTTTATTAATCCAACATGCATTTGTGGGTCTCTTAGATCTACCATTTCTCAATGTATAGAACTAAACTAGAGTTGCATTTGGCTACAATACAACATTCAACATGTTCAACAAACACAATATGTAATATAAACAAGAACAAGATCTATTAAATGAACTTGAATCAAATAGGTTTCCAAAATTCCAATAACACAAATAAAACTAGCCAAACATGGCTTCAATATCCATCATTCAATACTCAATAACAACCCAAGAGATTAACAAATTAATCGCTAAAAGGAAGAGGGGAAGAGATTGTTATCCATAAGCTCTTGGGTCTTCAATGGAGCCTCGACCTTTCTAGCTTCTTTTTCTCCTATTTCTTCTTCTCTCTCTCTTGGTTATTATGGGTCTTGTTTCCCAAAGATGATCCCCAAAAATCAGATATGGAAATTCAACTCTTTAGGTCTTAATTTGATCTTTAGAATATAGCTCATTATCGTGGACCATTATGAAAGTATGTGTTGTATGTTTTCAATTATGGATATAATGTGACAAATTGTAAGTGTTGTAGTATATAGAAGGGAGTGTTCGATGAAACAGGACATAACCACCATAACTCGCACTAAACAGTTTTCATATTATATTATTATGATGAAATCATAAGGTATTAATCATTATGAACACAATAAGAGTTATATTAATTTTTATCGGACCAAGTAGGAGAATGTTGGAAAATAACCCTATAAAGTGTGGTCCAATTAAAATTAATTAAAGTAAAATACTAATCCTAATTGAATTGGGATTGTGTAAATTAATCTCGTACGTTGATTTTAAGGTTACATGATGGACATACCAGATTAAATTAGGATTTCTATAAATATATAATGAAATCCGTCCTTTCTCTCCCCAAATGAAACACAACCCTAATTCCATCTGTAGGCTGTGATTAAGATTAAGGGACAAGAGAGAAACTTATTTCTCATCAATGGCTTCAAGTGTTAATTCTCTTACGAATCCAAGTAAGTTTTCTATCTTATTTATTTATTGTATCATGAAAGTATTTGGTTTTAAAGATCCTTAGGGTTTATGTTTATGATGTCTTGTTATTATGAAAAAATAACAAGTGGTATCAGAATTTGTGTTGAAAAACTAAATATTTTCTATACATCATAAATATTAATTGATTGATTTATGTTTTTTATTTGAAAATTATTTTGAATAATGAATTATGATGAAAGATTATATAATTACCAAAAAATTTTCTTATTGATTTGCTTGAATTATTAGGAAAATAGGACGATTGGAATTCTACACTTTTGGTTAAGTTTAAAATTCTTCTTCCTTGAATTCGAATGGGCACTTGGGACAATGAAGATTCCATGTTATTTTGCCTCTAAATGAAAGAGAATATGATTTAAAAAAAAATTAATGAAAACGTGTTGTATGAGACTTTTAATTCCACTGTAATTTTGTTTATGAAAATATATAATAATGATAATAATGATGATGACAGTGCAATGTTGTTTGTCCATATTTCATTACGTTTTGGAATTAAAATAATAATAGAAAATTACTAATAGGTTATCTATTTATTTATATTGTTAATAATAATTATGTTTAATTGTATAAATATGATTTTATGTTTATCAAAATTTTATTATGAACAAATATATGTATTTATTGTTATAGTTTCTAGTTGACAAAGTGACTTAAACTAGAATGTGTTATTACATGTATGAATTATGTTATTGATGAAATGCCATGAATGATGATAAATTGATGTTTGACAATTGGTAGAATTTAAGAGTTTATCCAAAGGCAAACTATTATTCTATGATTGTTGAACATTATTAGGGTGCATTATTATATTTTGGTTGAATATGTTTTATTATCCAAAGATGTTAGATGTGTTTAATTAAAATATGATGATTACCCAATATGTTTATTTACATGATATTTGAAGTATATTGTAGTATCGACCCAAAAGAGAACTACTTTATTGTTTTACTGAATCTATATTAATTGTGGGCATTATGTTATATTTTGTAGTTGTTGCAATTCATTCACATACATCATTTGTTACTGTATTTAACAGTACAAACTTCTCTAAATAGGATGAGCAAGTTGATTTCCATTAAACTCTATGGATCTCAACTAAGCATTATTGGAAGATAAACCCGCTACTATTACTGACTCAAGTAGCGAGGCTGACAAGTTGCACTTTAAGGCATGGGATTGCAGTAACAAATTATGCCTAAAGTTTTTACGAATGACAATTGTCAACAACATTAAGTTTACTATTCCACAAACAGAAAGTTTTAAAGAATTTCTTGCGTTTGTGGAAGAACATTTCTGTTCTGCTGACAAGTCTCTTGCTGGTATATTAATGGCAAAGCTCACGACCATGAAGTATGATGGGTCAAAGGGCATACAAGATCATATCATCGAGATGACTAATATCGTAACAAGACTAAAGTCCTTGAGATTGGCAGTGGAGGATTCCTTCTTTGTGCAATTTATGTTGAACTCACTTCCTCCTGAATATGGACCTTTTCAAATTAACTCTAACACTATAAAGGATAAGTAGGGTGTTAATGAATTGGTCGGTAGGCTTGTTCAGGAGGAAACATGATTAAAGAATCAAAGGAATCACATTGTCAATCTTATGGGTCAAGGAGCTGGAAAAAAGAATGAAAGTGAAAGCCAACAAGTTTAAGAAAACCAAAAGACCTGCTAATCTTCTCAAGCAGAAGAGAAGGAATGAAAGATTGATAGATGTCACTTTTGTAAGAAAGAAGGAAACTATTAGAAAGATTGCTTGAAATGTAAGGCTTGGTTCGAAAAGAAAGGTATCTTTCATTATGCTTCTCTAATTTTTGAATCAAACTTAGCTGAAGTTCCTAGTAATACTTGGTGGCTTGATTCTGGTACTACTAATCATATGGCTAATATGATGTAGGGATTCATTACAATCCAAACCACAAACCAAACAAGTGATTTTCTTTTTATAGGGAATGGTATAAAGGCACCGATTGAAGGCATCAGAACTTACCGTTTAATCTTAGATAGTGGCTATCAATTAGACTTATTCGAGACTATTAATGTACCTTCAATCAGTAGAAACCTTATTTCAGTTTCTAAACTAGATGTTTGTGGTTTTAATGGCAAATTTGGATTTGACAGTTTTAGTTTGTTTAAGAATTATGGATTTATTGGTTCTGATTTTCTTATTGATGGTTTATACAAACTAAAATTTGATAATGTTTTTGTTGAGTCCTTGCTTACTATGAATAGCAGTATTGGACTTAAACGTAACATGATGAATGAAAATTCAGCTTACTTGTGGCATAAACGTTTAGGTCATATATCCAAAGAAAGGTTACATAGATTAGTAAATAATGAAATTGTTCCAAATTTAGATTTTACTGATCTCGGGATTTGTGTGGATTGCATCAAGGGAAAGCAAACCAAACATTCTAAGAAAGGAGCCACAAGAAGCACTCAGCTTCTTGAAATTATACACATTGACATTTATGGACCATTTGACACTCCAACTATTAATGGAGAAAGATATTTTACCACCTTTATTGATGATTTTTCATGTTATAGTTATATCTATTTGCTTCATGAAAAATCTCAACCAGTCAATGCTCTGGAGGCATACATAAAGGAGGTTGAGAGGTAATTAGATAAAAAGGTGAAAATTATAAGATCTGATAGAGGTGGTGAATATTAAGGAAAATATGATGAGTCTAGATAGTGTCCTGGTCCACTTACAAAACTCCTCAAAAGTCATGACATATGTATGCTAGGTACACCTCAACAAAATATTATAGCAGAAAGGCGTAATCAGACTTTGATGGATATGGTTAGGAGTATGATGAGTAACTCCTTTTTACCTAAGTCATTGTGGATGTATGCACTTAAATCACAACATATTTATTAAATAGGGTTCCTAGTAAGGTAGTTCAAAAGACTCATTTTGAATTGTGGACAGGAAGGAAACCTAGTTTATAACACCTGCATGTTTGGGGTTGCCTAGTAGAAGCAAGAATTTATAATCCACATGAAAGAAAGTTAGATTCTTGAATTGTTAGTGATTACTTCATTGGTTACCCAGAGAAATCTAAAAGGTACACATATTTTATTGTCCAAAACATAGTCTGAGAATTGTTGAAACTGAAAATGGAGATAGAAGAAATTAGTGTAAATGTTCCTTTACACACGACTGTTTCTTTATCCATTACTTTGCCGAATATTATTCCAAGTGTTGAAAGACATAATGATAACATTGAACAATATTTGGACGAAGAATCATCCTATCAAGTAACTAACTCCCATATGACTGATGCAAATGAGCCATAAGGAATAATAGTTAGAAGATCTCATAGAGAAAAGAGATTAGTTATTCTGAATGACTATATGGTATATTTGCAAGTATCAGATTTTGATATTGGAATTAATGAGGATCCGGTTTCATATTCATAATCTATAAATAGTGCTGAATCTAATAAATGGATTGATGCTATGAAAGATGAGTTAAAATCAATAAAGCAAAATAATGTCTGGGATCTCATTGAATTACCAAAATTATAAAAGAGTAGGGTGTAAATAGGTCTTTAAGACAAAACGAGACTCAAAAGGTAATATTGAAAGATATAAAGCTAGACTTATTGTTAAGGGTTATACTAAAAAAAGTGGCATTGATTATAAAAAGACATTTTCTCCAGTCTCAAAGAAAGATTTATTGAGAATAACTATGACACTAGTTGCTCATTATGACTAAGGGTTTCATCAAATGGATGTGAAAATAGCCTTTCTGAATGGAGATTTAGAGGTGGAGGTTTACATGGATCAACCTGAAGGTTTTTCCATGGAAGGTGAAAGTCAAATGGTGTGTAAACTCAAAAAATCAATATATGGACTTAAATAAGCTTCCCGACAATGGTATATTAAGTTTAATAACATTATTATATCTTTTGGTTTTAAAGAAAATACTGTTGATCAATGTATATACCAAAAGATCAGTGGGACTAAGTTTATATTTTTTGTTCTGTATGTTGATGATATCTTGCTTGCTGCTAATGATTTAGGCATAATGCATGAGACTAAAGAATTTCTTACCAAGAACTTTGAAATGAAAGATATAAGAGAGGCATCCTATGTAATCAGAATATAAATTTTTCATGATAGATCACGTGGATTGTTAGGATTGTCTCAGAAAGCCTATATTGAAAAAGTTCTTGAAAAGTTTAACATGAATAAATGTTCACCTAGCAGGGTTGTTCCCATATAAAAATGTGACAACTTTAGTCTTATGCAATGACAAATTTAGTCTTGAGAGAGGCTCTTAGGTGTGTTAAATTCATGTCGAGATGGATGCTCTTAGTGTAGTTCAAGTCGTGAATAGCTTGACAATTGATAACTCTCATTTTGGTCAGATTATAGAAGATTGTAAGTGTTCGGTTAGTGAAATCCCTTTATGTAGGATTTCTTTTGTTAGGAGATTAGCAAATCAAGTTGCTCACAGCCTTGCTAGAGCAGCTGCTTCTTTGTATGGTCCCGTTGAATGGTGAGGAGAGCCCTCGGGCTTCATTTCTGATGTACTAGCTTTCGATTTGGTATAAATTTCCCAGCTTTGATTCAAAAAAAAAAAAAAGAAAGAGAGATAAGAATTAAATTTTTAAATTTATTAATAGTTAAATAGAGTTTTTTTTAAACAACTAGTACAAATAGTTAAATTTTCAACACCAACCCTACTTTCCTTAACTGGATATTTACACTTTTTGTTACTTAAACTATTCATGGAAGACATATTTAAATAAAATTATACTACTGGATTACTCACCTTCTCACTTTAATTTTTTTTAAATTGCATAAATAATATATTTAATCAACGTATATTATTCCAAACAATATTATTCTATTAAAATATTTTTGTATTGTTCTTAACCGATAAAGTAGTATTATTGTATGTGAATTTTATATAATTCAAATAAATGGGCAAATTCCCTTATTGCTGGACGCGACCTCCCCCTTCTTTGCTCAAATTCAGTTCTGATGCTGTTATTTTTTATTCCTTAGGCAAGTATAGTTCGGGCTGTATACTAAGAAATTATCAGGGCACCTTCATGGCGGCAAAGTCGATGGTTTTTTATGGTTATGTGTCTCTTGCGATAGCTGAGGCTCTGTCGGTGCGAGAAGCTTTCAGTTGGATCAAATCTCTCAGTTTCTCTAGAGTTTTTGTCGAAACATATACTCAGGTTATAGTAACAACTATAAACAGTCCTGCTTACAAGGATGAATCAGTTTTAGGTATGATAATTAACGATTGTAAAGCTCTTATGTCTGAGCTTAGTTTAGTTTTTGCTGTTCTTGTTCAGAGATCTGCGAATCAGGTGGCTCATAATCTTGCAAGGGCTTCCGATTCTATGTCATATTGTGGTGAGATGTGGAATATCCCTCTCAAGTTCTTGTCTTGTGTTCTTTTTGAGGATTCCTGAATAAAGCCTTTTTATTTAGTAAAAAAAATAAACAATACAAAAAATAAATGGGCCAAATTTAGAAGCTATGCTCTCTCCTGACTTCCACCGAATTTGCATCTTTAATTTTTGTTCAAATCATTAAAAAGGAGTAAGAAATGAGTGATGAATTCTCATATCATGGAGTAACCATTATAACTATAAGAGCTTAGACGAAGTATCAGTAAGAGCTCGATATTCCGCTGTAGTACTGAAATGAGAGACAACTGTTTGCTTCTTACTGCACCAAGCTATTAGAGAATCCTCTTTCTTGAAGCAATTTATAATAGTAAAACATCTATATCGGTAGGATCGCCACTCCAATTAGCATTAGAATATGTTGTCAACTGAAGATAGGAAGAACTGGAGTATTGAAATATGTGAAATAAAGTGCCCTTAACATAACGAATGATGCAAAGCATAGTGGCATAACGAGTGGTACGAGGAGCAGAAATGAAAAGACTCACAATATGAACAACATACGCAATGTCATAACGAATAACAATAAGATACAAAAGACTTCCGATGCCACATCTGTGTCCGTAAAGTTCACGGTCAAGGTGGGAAATGGAAATAAATAAAAATAATAAAATAAATAAATAATAAAAAAAGTGAATATAAATAATAGAATGGTAAGTGAGGGTAATTATAGGATTGGAAGGACTCTTGTATGTATTATATAGAATATTTATAGGTTAATATAATAATAATAGCAATTTTTGATAAATGTATATCTACATAAAAGAGGAGATTTAGGATTAAATTGACATCAGAATTTGAGATTAGGATGGAAGTGGAGGGAAGAAAAAATTTAAGGATTTAAAAAAGAAGAAGAAAGGAATGAGAAGTAGGAGCTGTCGTGATTAGAGAGCATAAGGACATGAGTCATCATCCAATTTAATTAAGAGAAAGATATTTCCCGAGCCTGGGTCTGTTTTGAAACAAAAGAAAAAACAATATGGCAAAAAGCAGAGATGGAACATGAAGAAGAATAACCTTAGAGACAAATTGATTTGCATGTAGAAGAAAAAGGATTCTGGTTGCTTGATTTTCCTCTAGGAACGAGTAGCTGTAATTTTGTGCATTGGAGCCGAAGATCAAGAGGACTGAAGCAAGCAAAAAGAAAAAGCTTCTGAATCAGATGGGTTTCGGGTGAAGGTTCAGCAAGAGAAAAGGTCAGAAACATCAAGTTATCTGAGGAATTGATTTAGAAGAATGAAATAGCTTTAAGTTTAGTTGCATGCATCGAGATATGAGGATAGAATCAAATCAGCGTTTTTAAACTTGCATGTGAATGATGATTAGAATTTAGAGCACAGATTGAAAGTTGATTGTGAATTGTTGTTAGGCGCAGACCGGAACCATAGAAAAAAAAAAAAGTGTTAGTCAAAGCAGCGAGGGAGGGAAAAGAGCTGCACTCGACGGTGAGCCTAATTCTAAACTCTTTGTTGTTTGCTGGAATTTCGGTTATTGGCGTTGTTATCTTCGTGAAATTTGAAGTCTTGGTGAACCATTTCTGCTGCTGAAATTTTTGTACTTGTAGTATTGCTCTTCTTGTTGAATTCTGATCCTTTAACAGCTTTAAAATTCGCTGTTACGTACTGTCTTACTACCCTTGGAGCTTGGTTGCACATCTTCTTCCCGAGCCAAGCAAAATTGGTCTTCTTGAATTACTATGAACTATATAAAAGTCCAATGATGTTTCATTTGCTGCTGTGTAGCGTTGGTTTTGCAGCTGAATTTCATGGATTTAAAATGTGGAAATGGTATTTAAGTAATTTCAGAATGACGTCTTAAAACAGACTAAGGAAGAAAATTTAAGACAAAGAAAAAGAGAAGAGCATGTGTGTTTTATAGCATGAAATTCCCTTAATTTGCTTACAGAATTAAAGAGGTAACTTAAAAATATATATATACATAATAAGAAGAGTCATATAGGTATGGCTTAGTGCTGCAATTTTTCTTTTTGTAAAGTGATTATTTCATGGCTGTGGAGTTAGGCCTTTAACGACTTGTATGAGCCTCATTGGTTTGGCTGTGCTCTTCATAAGTTAAATTAATTTACGTTAGTGACTGACTGCCCTTTTCCCTAACAACATTGTCTTGCAAATACTTCTTTGGAATAAATTTAAAACAGCTGAATAGCTAGGAGTCTTGGAGTTTTGATTGTAATGTTTTATTGATAATTGAACGAGCTCTAAATTCATTAGTGACCATGTTGAACAGTGGAAGTAAATTGGAATTGCTTCGGTCATATAATGACCAATGTGCATAAATTTTACATGAGTGCATTGAGCCTTTAGGATTTAATGAACTTCGTTGGCAATATGTCTTCTTAACTATGACATAATGCTTAGAAATTGAGTCAAATAATTAAGAGTTTTAGAGCATGTCTATACAAAAAGAAGAAGGCGCCGAGAATGTGAATAATCTAATATACTTTACTTAAATAAGATATATCACATCTCTTACTTTAGTATAATAAACAAGTTTTATAATTAAATTTATGATTGTGAAGAAATAGTTACGAGAATATAAGTTACAAAAATAATATAATTAGGAATTATATACAAGAATATTTAATTTGAATAATAGCTAAGAGGAACATTAGAAAAAGGAATAATCAACTACCTACCCAATTAAGCTGTGTCATATCACTTATTTTAGAATAATGAATAAGTTTTACGGCTAAACTTATATATTTATATGTATATACAAATAATTAACTAAGAGAATTTAATTCCCAAGAGTATAACCATAAAATTATATACATGTATAATTTATTAAATGATAGCCAAAAGAAACATTGGAAAGAAATAAACTGAATACATATATATATATATGCGTGTGCGTGTGTGTGTACTATGGGAAGTTAGTTCTCAAGAATATAATTAAATCTTTAGGCAAAATTGTTAATGGAAGAGTGAGAACGTGGAAATTATTAGTGGAATTGATTGTGAAAATGCAAATGGTGGGCATAATAAATAAATATTCATATATGAGAGACATGACTTGTTAAGTAGAGAAAGGAGTTATGAAATTACACTTGAGTCTATGTTATTGGGTGCGTAACCTAATTATTATAATTAAAGTAATAATTTTAATAATATCATTAATAAATAAAGTTTACCTTAAACTTATAATTATTCTAATCACATAAAATATTATTTAAAATTATAGAAGTGATGAATATTAAATTATCATAATCAAATATAAGTATTAGGTAGTGCATTTAAGGTATTTTCTAAATGCCTTGAAGAATTATAATGAGTAATTTGTCTAGTCATTTATATATAAATATATGTTTCTGGTGAGAAGAATATTTTTATTAAATATTCTAATATTTATGTGCATTTCGGTTAAAAGATTGTTTTATGTGTTGAGAGACATTTGAATTATAGAATATTTGAAAAGATTTATTCTAAGAATTATTTATAGGAAATGTTTCAAAATACAAATATCAATTTTAAGTATATTTTTGGTATACGTGAGACACATATTTTAGCATCTGAAAAGTACACGGCAAGCATTTGATGAATGTATTTTGAATAGTAAGAGCAACGAGTAAACACTATATTTTGGTGACAGTAAGACCATGTCTGGGACATGGCGGGGCTAACAAGTGTGTATAGTTGATGCATGGGGCCAGATACACATTTATCTTGTAGATGTAAGACCGCGCCTAAAATATATGTATAGTCATTGCCTAGGGTCGGATACATATTTTATCTAAGGTTTGGCATTTGAGAGAAATTGACGAAAATGAGATATATAAATTTATTGGCTTAAGTGCTGATCACACTTGAGTCGTCGTATGCATATTAACTTTATTATATTGCTTTCGGTGTAGTGTTGTCCACACTGTATCCGATGTCATTATGATATGTGTGTAGTTTACTCTGATGTTGCTCTTATGATGAACTATTTCATGAAGCAATGACTTTCTATTGCAATAAGAAATTTTATTACAGTTTATAATATTGTGACCATTTGAGATTTTGAGAGTGTAACATTGTGGGCTACTCTATATATTTCAAATCCTAAATACATTAGGATAGTTAGGTATATAAAGAAATAAAATACAAATAAGTTATTGAAATAAATTGATGATTGAAGATAGTACAAGCCACCAATGAACTGTAAGTATATTTATATGAATCCATGATCTGTTTCTTTTCTATTTTCCTATACCATTTGTTGCTTTCCTTTGTAGTTCACTCACTGAGTATTTCATCGGAAATACTCACCACTCTCCTAACATAATTTTTACAGAGTAGCTGTTAATGACTTGAGCGTGGAAGTCAAGTCAAGATTTCAAAATGGTTGCTAGCAATTTAGTGAAAGTGTATGCTAAGAATTTATGTATGAGCTTTGGAAGCGCAGACAAAGGTTTAATCTAGTATCAAGTGTATAATGTAAGAAGGAGTGAGCTTTGTATTTTGGGTCTTTGGGTATTATGGACAATATTAAGATATGTATTTGAAATTAATGTTTATCTTGCCATCTTATGTAAATATTTTAAGTAGTTATTAGACTAGTTGTTATGTTGTGTATTATTTATGATTATTTTAAGTGATTGTGAATCGATCTTACCTATGAAGGTTAGTTTTAGATAACATTTCTCCCTATTGGTGCCTTCGATGTGCTATTATACTATGATAATATGCAAAGAGGGTGTCAGTAAGAAGGGGTGCTACATCCGACTAGTTGTTGATATAAAGTCCAATCACTAAGAGGAGTACCATCAATAGTTGAAAAATGGACATTAGGCTTAGTAGGATTATTAACAGTCTTAGTATCAATAAGTCCTGAAGATCGGTGGAAACCTTAAGGCCTAAAGAAATTCAATCATCCAAGATACTTCATCTCAAATTGTTTACTAAAAAAAGACTTAAAAGCCAAAATGCCCTGCAAATCATCACTGTCAATAATCATGTCATTTACATAAAGTAAAAAAAAGTACACAATCTTGAGAAGTCTTATGAATGAACAAAGCCAAACTAACAAACAATAGAGCTGAATTTGGAAAATCATACTTGAGGTGCCTACTTAAGTCCATATAAAGCCTTACAGAGACGACAAACCTAATGAATTTTATGATCATAACTAGGAGGAGGCTGCATATACATTTCTTTACCAAAATCTCCATTAAGAAATTCATTTTTAACATCCATTTGAAATAGTTGCAAGTGCTTAGCAGCAATAATCGCAATAAGACTATGAACAAAAGTGAGACGAGATGTAGGAGCAAGTATTGCGAAACCATGTCAATATTTGTTTCCTTCCTACATGTTCAACAAATTTTTCTTCTTTTTAATCAATAACTTCAATAGGTTTAGGAACCTCACTAGTCATATATCGCTATAAAAGGCTTTCTTTGAGAAAACTTCACATCTCTTGGGACCATAAATCATAATTTGAGCCATCAAAGATAACATCAATATGATGAGAAACATGTTGAGTAAATTCAGATGAATCCATGAGAAAAATACAGAACCACAATAATACAAATCAAAAGAATATTTTTAAAACTAAAACAAATTAAAAGGAAGAAGTTTGAATGCAAATATTTGACTCAAGAGGATAAAAAGGGCTTTGATTATTAAGGGAAACCAAACATCTAACAACTATCTTGACTCTACAGATTGGAGTGATAAGAATTGGAGAGACAAGGATGTTAAATGGAGTGATAAGGAAGCTAATCAAGTTATGGTTGTCATTCCTAATACAACAAGTCATGAGAGTAATTCAAGGAGTTGTATTGGGACTCAATTACATCATAATGATAAGAAAACAAAAGAGTAATTTTCTCCCTCCCTCATAAACGGTCAAGTAACAACACAAAGTTAGGAATGTGATTGATTCAATTGTATGATTGCCTTGATAATCTTTTCCTTCGATGTATATCTCTTTTGCTGTTGTAAAAAGCCTATAAAAATAGTGAATTCAGAACTCTCTTCTCAGGTTTGAAAAGAGAGGTTGTTTACAGAAAAAACTTATCTAGCTTCATTTATTGATACCATGTCCATAAATACAGAGGTTAAAGAAATAAATATTGTTGTATATTCTGTTACATACATATTAATACAATAAGATACAATTTTTTTATATGTATTACAAGAGAGGAAATAAGATTGATATAGGCTAATTAAAAAAACAAATAATTGCAGATTTGTCAATTACCTAATAATGCTAATTATTCTAACCCAAAAAAAATTCCTAATCACAGCAATACTAGCATCTACACTCCATGGATGATTTTGACTATTCCTTTGAGCAATTGAGGCAATTACAAGAGAATCAGTCTAAAAAATTACTTTAACAAATCCAAATTCTGCAGTAGAACGCATTGCCAACTCTAGACACTTAGCTTCCCCTTGAATTGCTGAATCTATCATGTATCTGAAACCACCACCATCTATCATCTTTCCTACAGAGTTTCTACATATAAAACCAAGACCGACAACAATATATGGGTTTTTAAAAGGAGCATCTGCCAAATCCAGGAGGAGGAGGAGATACATGAAAATTTGTGGGATCGTGCTGAGTGATGGATCAGGAACGAGTAGCTGTGACCTTATACATATCTTTAAAATCTCTTCAAGTTCGGTCCACTGATTTTGAAGGATTAATAGAGGCGAAGATGAATGCATTTCTGAATTTCCATATTTGCCAGCAAAGGAAAGAAGCAAAATTGATTGAGGGAAGCTTTGCTTCTTAAGATTTGAAGTTAATAATTGCAACATTCACACGCATAATAAAGTTTTATATCTTACAGAAGGTTTTCTTCTATTTATGCCAAATTGGCAACGAAACGGGACAATCATTGGTAGATTGTACTGTTTTTATGCGTCATGACCAGAAAGAAGGAGAAGTTTTAACATGATCAAAAAATAATAAATTAATAACTATTTACTAAAAGTTATCTTTTAAAATAAGACATGACGGATTCACTTATATTTTGTTAAATTATTAGTTTTTATTATTTTAACTAAATGTTAAATTTTAATTGTTTTGATCTTCCAATTGTATATGGTGGTGGTCCAAAATCACTATCTAACGTCTCACTAAGGAGCCACTAAAATCAATACATTATCGATGGTTTGCTATTATTGGTTTGACCTTCCAACTTATCAAAGGTCATGATCATTATAAAATTTCTCCACTACATTAGACAATTTTTATGTTCTTATAAGTTTTATCGAGTTTTGATTCAGTAGAAGTTAATATCATCCTTTTTTTTATATATATTATAAAATTTGAGTAAGTTAGGTGTAAAGTTTGAATTCTATATAATATATATATATATATATATATATATATATTAAATGTTGAGCTCCCTACATTTTCTCTTTATTCAGTATTTTCTTATTTTGACTGATGTGTCTAATTCTAAAATTTCATAATATTTACCTAAAAAAATTAAGAAAATGATAATTTTTATAATATTTGGATATTGGAGAGGAGGGTGAGTTCCAATCAACTTCTATCTTTTGGTTAACATTATCATCAAACAGTCCTATTACTTAAATACTGCAACATACATATATACATATCAACAACAATCTCTTCCAAAATAAACTTCTTTAATATCAATCATTTTCCTTTTGCAGTCGTTACTTTTAGCTTATATAATATTAACCTACTAATTTCATCCGCTACAAGTGTACAGTAAAATCGATGAAATAAAGTAAGAATTGAATTTAATTCCTGTAATTTTAAGCTTTATAAAGACTATTAAAAATTATTGATATAGTTTGAGCGTGACTGTATAAAGCTGGAGCGGAGAAAGAGGAAGGAGGATCATCAAAAAGAGGTAAAAATTTCATCTTTTACTAGCTTTAATAGTGAGTGAATCAATGACATATGATAATATGTCTATTTATTTTCTTTGATGCTCGTTGTATATTTAGTGTTGATCATTGTTGTCTTCTAATTTAGAATTTTATTTATTTAATGTAAAAATAATGTGTCAGAGGAATGCTATTTTTATCATGTTAAGGGGCTAACACTATGTATATTATGTTGATTGAAAAAATAATGTGCATTTGAAGAACTGTTTATGGAGACAATATCAAGTAAGTATTTTGACAATTTTTGTATTGGGTACAATTCAGAAATATATATATATATATATATATTTTATGTTCAATGTAAAATTTAAATTAAATTTCAATTTATTAAAAAAATTAAAATTTAATAATTTTAACAATTCAATTTGATATTTTTACATTTATAATAATTTTTAATTGTATTTAAATTTTTATTTTAACTATTAATTTTTTAATTTAGTATCTGCAATGTGTTTATTTACATATGTATTTATTGTAGTTTGTGCAACGTGTAGATTGACGACTAGTTCTTATTAAATTTAAAAGAAAAAGACTATCTCCTAGTTTGTAATTTATAAAAGGCTAAGACTTATTTGTCCATTATTAATTAAAACAATAATGGAATTTGAATGTAATTCTGATTTTTTTTAAAAATCTTTCATAATTTATTAAAATAAAAAAAATACTTATCTGAATTTTAAGGATTTCAAGAATCTTGAGCGAATGAGATATTTTATAAAATTCATTGATTGTTTAACTGTTGAAATATGAAATGTTAATGTAGCTTAGTTTTTTGGTTGAAAATGGCTCACTGTAGCCTAGCTTTTCAAATCCGTCAACTAACTTCCAACACTTCATCAATTCAAGAGCCATATGGGAATTAATATTGTTAATGATGGAAAGCACAACAACAATTCTAGGAAAAACCAAAATAGGAATTATTAATTTCATTATAATTCCAATATCCATCCATTACATGATCAAAACAAAGAAAATAGGCATGCCAAGGCCTCCCATCCATGGGGAAAGGCTTGTAGAGTGGTGGTTCGAACCGTGCCCCTCTCATGAGAAAAAAAAAAAAGATTTTACTGTTTATTGCTCTATTGTACTTGGCCCATAGTATTGAAGCCTTTATTTATTTCTAAGAGGAAAAGTAAAAAAAAAAAACATATAATAAAGTTTCATTGTACTTTGACAAATTAAGGAGTGCGTGGAATGGGGATCAAGGTAAGGTCCAATTTTCGTTTAAGAGCAACACCAAAAACTTCATTCATGTCAAGAGTTTCAGGAGTCACCCCATCAACAAGCTTCCAGTCAAAATGGTATAAAAGGTGGGCGAGGAAAAGCTCAAGATTAACTATACCTAATGCTATACCAGGACATATCCTCTTCCCTGCACCGAACGGAATCAGTTCAAAGTTACTACCTTTGTAGTCAATTGAACTGTCCTGAAATCTTTCTGGGTAGCACTTTTCAGCTTCGGTCCAAATACTGGGTTCCCTTCCCATAGACCAAATATTGATGAGTGTTCTGGTCTTAGGATAAATATCAAATCCATTAACTTTGGTCCTTTGCCGACATTCTCTCGGAATCAATGCAACCGGAGGATGCAATCTGAGGGTTTCTTTGATCACTAACTTCAAGAATTTTAATTCATGAAACCGAGCTTCATCAATATTTCCATCTTCCCCAAAGACTCGCCTTACTTCTTCTTGGGCCTTTTTCATTTCTTTTGGGTGTCTCATCAGCTCTGACAATGTCCATTCAGCTGTTTTTGCGGATGTCTCGCTACCAGCCACAAACATATCCTGCAATATTACTAACTTGATGATGAGATTGGGAACTTGATTAAGGATTCAATTAAGAAGATGGTCATAATTAAAAGAGAAAAAAAAAAGAAAAGAAAACTAACCAAAATGGTTCCTTTAATTCTGTCATTGGTTAAAGGGACTTCAAGGTTTCCGTTTTCCTGAAGATCCAAAAGAACATCCAGAAGATTATCCGCTTTTTCGTGCTGGCCATCAAATTTCTTGGCGGCTTTGTGATCATTTATGATTTCTTCAAGTATCTGGTCTACTTTCTGATGCAACTTCTCCATCCTAGACTTCATATTAGAGATGTTGTGGAGGAACGGAAAGGAAGGAAAAGCATCCGCAGCGCTGAAACCTCCTGATGCCTCAATGATATCGTCGATGAAACTTAAGAGGGCTTCCTGGTTTTTGCATTTTTTTCCTGTAGAGGTCCTTGCCATGATATTATTTGTTAAAGCAAACAAAATGTAAGAGAGATTTACAGGCGTTCCTGCTTTGGAACGGAGGAACCTGAAGAAATTTGAAATCTCTTCGTCTCTGACAGATTTGAATGATTGGAGGCGTTTGGCACTGAGCAGCTCCAATGTGCATAATTTTCTGAGCTGTCTCCAGTGGTCTCCATATAATCCAAATGTAATGCTATGACGATCATACACCGCTATTTTTACTGAGATGAGAAGTGGTCTATCAGCGAACAAATCATCCTGGGTTTTTAGCACTTCTTTGGCTGCTTCTACTGAAGAAATGATGACAGCAGAAATTTGGCCAACTTGAAAACCCATTACTGGACCATAAATTTTGGCCAATTCGGTTAGACGGTGATGGGGTAGAGCACCGACCAGCTGGTGAAGGTTGCCCAGGAGAGGAATCTTCAATGGTCCTGGGGGTGGGGTGGAGTTGTCTTTGTATTGCTTCCACAACCTTAATACCATGAAGATAAAAAGGAGAGAGCCTAAAAGCACTGGAAATGATAGGATTTCCTTCTCCATTATCAATAACTATTGCAGCGGTAGTAGCACTGATAGTGGAGAATAAGTTGAGGTAGTGAGCCTCACATACCCTTCCATTTTTATTTATAGGTATTAGAATTCTGATTAATTTAAGAGTGTATCAATTAAGACTTTTAAAGACATTTATAGCTTTAATGACTTTTATAGAGTTTAATGATTTTTATAGATTTTATTATGGAAGACTTTTATAAAGTTTATGAATTTGTTAATGACTTTTATAGATTTTATTTTAAAATTTTTTTTATGACTTTTATTGACATTGGACAACTTTTATTAATTTTAATATACATATTTTAAATTAATAAATTAATTTTTATCATATAATAAAAATAAAATTTTTAAAATAATTATTAAAAGTGGATGTCTTTAATTAAGTTTTTAAAAAATAATTAAGATATTTATTTTATTAATTTCAAATAAAAAACCATATCAAATTTTTTTTTTCAGCTAATAGATTTTTTCACAATCCACCAAAAAAATTTACCTAACATATATATAATAAAAAACATGGTAAATAAAAATAAAAAACATATAAAGTGAAAATAAATTGAAATAGCAATAAATAGATTACCTTGTGGCACTTTAAATCTATCACTCATTGATAAAATATCATATTTGAAAGTCACTCAAAATCATTCAAATTCTTGAGGTAAGGTGAATAACTTTTTGTAGGTTGATATAAATAATAAAAGTCAGTCAAAGTCATTAAAAGTCAACAAAATTCTATTGTCTATAAAAATTCATGACTTTTTGAATATGAGTTTACTTTTATCAACTCTTTAAAGTCCTAATTAAATATCCCTTAACTTTTATAGACTTTTTTTAAGTTTATAAAAGTCATTATTAAATACACCATAACTTTTAAGAGTTTTTAAAAGTTATGATTGAATACCCCATAACTTTTAAAATCTATAAAAGTCTTTAAAAATCCTAATTCAATATACCCTTTAGTTTCACTAGAACTATTAAAATGACAAAAAAAAAAAATTAACATTAATTTAAGACAACATTCATCTTGAATCCCCTAAATTTATAGGCTTTTTGGCTTTAGGCCCATAAAGTTTTATTTTTTATATTTAAACCCTCGAACTTCATGAGTTTAAAGTTTCAACTTCTATCAAATTTTTAACAAAAATTATTTTCTTTTGGTCCCTAAAATTTTACATTTTTAACATTTATATCATTTTTTACTTTTAACACTTATATCACTTTTAAAATTTTTTCATTGGTAAAAAATAAATTTACTTATTTTAATTTATAATATTTTAAATAATTATATACATATTTAAATAATTTTAAATTTTAAAAATGAACAAAGAAGTTAATGCTAAGATAAAAAAAATTATAATAATACTACTATTTTTCACAATATTTTAAATTATTGTGAATAAATTTGTATAGTATAAATTTTTTTTTCATGTACCTAAAAGTATGATACAAAAAATGTATGTTAAGATAACGGTTATAAAAAGTTTGAGTTGGTTCAAAATTTATCACCGTTTTTTGGTGATGTACAGACATGTATTGGTATCCACTATTTATAAAAGTTATATTATAAAAAATTATTCACAATAATTTAATTAAAATTTTGTACAAAAAACTAAAAAATAAAAATAAAATTTAAATTTTGAAGAATTATAAAATATTTTTTATCATAATCTCTCTTAATCATAGTGTTCTTTTTCATCATAATATTTTATTTTGAAAAACGGTAGTTTTATTATAATTTTTTATATTAACATTAGCTTGTTTATTTATTTATAAGATTTAAAGTTATTTAAAAATGTATATAAATTTATGTTCTTAATTTAAAATATTAGAAATTAAAATAAGTAAATTTATTTTCTGCCGGTGAAAAATTTTAAAAGTGATACAAGTGTTAAAAGGTAAAAAAATGATATGAATGTTAGAAATATAAAACTTCAATGACCAAAAGAAAATATTTTTTATTAAAAATTTAACATAAGAGTTTAAAACTTCAAACTCATGAAGTTTGAGGACCAAAATATATAAAATGAAATTTTAGGAAATAAAGCTAAAAAGCTGAAAAATTTAGGAGTCTATTTTGACTTAATTTAAATATATATTTAATTATTCACATCTTATGCATGCATGGAGCCGATATGATAATTATATGTGGCAACAAATTCTTGGAGTCGCAATCATCAAACCTATATCGACAGGTGGTGAAAACACCAGCAGCCTTTCCTTTCTCTTTCAGTCATTCTCGCTCCTAAGTAATTTCCAACTTGGCAGCATCTTTGAATTATTACATCCAAGGTCTAAGTTCCTCTCTTAGATTTTTCAAATTTTTACAGTCGTCCATGCTATTTTGTTCTACTTCAGTGAAAGTGAGTGAATTGATAATTTAACTTTCATTTCATTTAAGATTTTTAATATTTGGGATGTACTTCTCCTAATAAGTTCATCAAGTGTTATCATACTATAAATTTTGTATATCACTAGAAATTTCTATCTATTTATAAAATTAAATCTAAATTAAATTAATAATATATATTCTAAATAGTTTATAACTAATCAATACAAATATAATATTTATATACATATTATGTGTGACATCACTTCTGATCTAAATTTTATTAAAGATACTACAACTAATTATTAAATTATGGTCCATCTTTATGCTATGTAATCATAAATATTTATCTAAGTAAAACTGCAATCATAAATAGCTTAATTACATGTTCAAGCAAACAACTTCCCTTTATATTACAGATACATAGCCATAAAAAAATACCTTTTTTCTAAGTTCAATTTCAAGCCATATATATATAACCATAATTTACAAGCCCTCATGATTTGTGATAACTTCGAATTGAATCCTTATTGTGGAACCTGCATTGATGAGAAGAACTGGGTGAATGAGTAGGATTTCCTCCACAAACACTCTAAAGCTTAAGTTAGTATTTATGAGGAAAAATAATAATAATGCGAGTAAAATAGAATAATGGATATAAAATGAGTGTTGGACAAATGTGTAATGAGGTGATGATGAGAATGATAGCTATGGCTCGATGTAGAGTGATATTTTGTGGAGATGAATGATTATGAATGATATGAGATGTATATATAAGATAAAATATACATAAACCTGAAAGGAATAGAATTCTTTGGTCTTGTAGGATTGCCTTAATTTAGAGAGAAATAGACTTCCTTAATAGAATAATCCCCATGATTAGGAAAAATATATTTCCTTCCTTTTTGAGAATTTAGATTTCTCTTTCAGTTATCAAGAGTCCCCCCAAAAGTATATTCGGATATTCATGTCTGAGATTCTGATGAATATAAACAAGATAAAATGGTCGTTTGATGATTTAAGAGACGAGTGATCTTCTCTATTGGATTAGAGATGCTCGAAAATGATAATTTGTTCGAGTTGCTCATGACGCTCGGTGTTATGAAATGATCCGAGTTTTGTATTTCAGTGTTATAAAATGACCTGAGTCTTCAATGATGCTCAATGTTATAAAACGACCTGAGTTTTGTATCTCAATGTTATAAAATGACCTGAGTCTTCAATGATGCTTAGCATTATGAAACGACCTGAGTTTTTGAGCCTCAGTGTTATGAAACGACTTGAGGGCCAACTTCAGTCACTAGACTTTGATGCTCGGTGTTATGAAACGACTAGAGTCTTAAGCCTCAGTGTTATGAAACGACTTGAGGGGGCCAACTTTAGTCTCTGGACTTTGATGCTCGGTGTTATGAAATGACCCGAGTCTTGAGCCTTAGTGTTATAAAATGACCTAAGGGGCCAGCTTCTGTCGCTAGACTTTAATGCTCAGTGTTATGAAATGACCCGAGTCTTAAGCCTCAGTGTTATAAAATGACTTGAGGGGCCAGCTTCAGTCATTGGACTTTAGTGCTCGGTCTTATAAAATGAAATGAGTCTTGAGCCTCAGTGTTATGAAACATCCTAAGGATGCCTACTGGACTTAGATGTTCAGTGTTGAAAGACGTCCGACATTTTTTGAATGATGCTTAGTGTTATGAAACAACCCGAGTTTTGACCCGTCAGTGTTATGAAATGACCTTAGGGGACCAGCTTAAGTTGCTGGAGTTTAATGCTTAGTGTTATAAAATGACTCGGGTCTTTAACCCGTTAGTGTTACGAAACGACCTGAGGGAACCAGCTTCAATTGCTGGAGTTTAATGCTCAGTGTTATAAAATGACCCATGTCTTTAACTCGTCAGTGTTATGAAACAACCTGAGGGGACCAGCTTCAGTTGCTGGAGTTTAATGCTCGGTGTTATGAAATGACCCGAGTCTTTAACCCGTCAGTGTTATGAAATGACCTGAGGGGACTAGCTTCAGTTACTGGAGTTTAATGCTCGATGTTATGAAATGACCTGAGTCTCAGAACCAGGGGCTTGTGGTAATGAAGCATTGGCTTCATGTCTTTTGACATGCCTTTTTTTGAATTTCAAAAACCTTTATGTCTGTTCGTATGTCAGAGGAAGAGGCGCTTCAATTTGCTGATTGGACAACTGTAAGGTTGCATCAGTTGAAAAGGATGTCGCTTCGGCAACCACTCCCTTAGTGTGTTTTAATGAGGGAGTGTTATGACTATACCTTTGTCCCCTTTGGTTTAAGCAGCGTTGCTCTGCGGTCAAGATGGTCTCTTCAGGAATCTTCTTTAGGCTATAAATTGGAAGATTTGTATTTGAGAAGCATTTTGGTTTCTTTTGCTCATTACTTCTTGCTTCTTCTGTCTTGATCTCACCTGTTGCAATTCTGCTTTGCTATCTGTGCCGCTTTAGGCAATTCTACAATTCTTGCTTTGATTTAGGCGACCTTTCCTTAAGTGCTTATCCACTATTTCAAGGTGAGTTTAAGCTTTACAGTTATTGATACGAACGTGGTTAACTTGTGCCAAACCCGTATTCAATCTTGATAACCTTGCCAAGGATCGTTCATAAACCAAGCAAAAGAAAACTCTAATTCCCAACAAGACCCTTAAATAACCTGTACTTAAGAACCTTAATTACAAAGAATTAAAGGTTGTTTAATATAAATCTAAGATTAACTAAGTCAATTTTAAGTCTAAATTAAACTAGGTTTGAATGTACCAAGCCTTCACTTGATAAATTCACTAAAGTTCTTTTAAGAACAAAAGAAAAGGACTTAAACCTCACAAGAATTTGGATTTTTGATAATAATATGTTCTCTCCTTCACTAAATTCATTTTACATTATTTAAGCCCTAATATAGGCATGTAAACATCCTAATCCTTGAAGGAAAGATTTTCTTACTTATTCCTAAAGATACCTATAAAG